>JAQFZE010001263.1:0-18874 GCA_034695245.1 Dicyrtomina saundersi | reverse complement strand
AAATAAAACATTTTCCACTTTTCTCAAAACATGTAAATAGAACATTGAGCACTTTTCTGAATCAAGTAAAAAGAAAACTTTTCACTTTTCTAAAACATGTAAATACAGCGCTTTGATTTACCAAAGAAAACCATCCATAAATTCAAAACGGGGGTTTTTGTATGGAAACAATTTGCTGCCTAAAAGAAATTCCTTCGTCCGGCCCTGGGTAGGTGCGTGGACTAAGAAATGATTGTACCTATGCATGAATATAAATGCATTATTCTGAATCTCCCCACTGACAGTGCCTATACTACTACAGGTATACTACCTACCTCGTCCAACTATGTGTGACTATGTGTGTGGATGTGGATCTGTGATGTTGTCTGTTATAACTTTGGAGGAATGGCTGGAAGGGGACAGCTGAAGGTGATTTGGAAGGTGCATTAGTTAGCGTGATGATTTGTATGGAGAGATTATGCAGGCGGATAATGGGCTGTAGACGTTCTATCATTATACCTCACATTTACAAAATGAATTCCTCTCCATCTCCATTTCCAATTTTCAACAGTCGACAGTCAAATCAAAGCCAACGCCAAATCTGAACGCTCAGCGCTGAGTGAGTCTGATTACGTTCATATAACCAAACCATCTCCTGTGCATACTTGGCGTGCATAATATAGTACCTAGATACCTACCTACATGGCGCATAAAAAAACTTAATTTTACATTGATTTTAGTTCCCGCCTGTACTCTATGTTGCAATTCGATTTCTACGTACATTTATAACCCCGCTTCCTATTCATACAGATTGCTTTAAAAGTTTAAAAAAAAACTTAATGTTTAGTAGTTGCTCGTACTAACAATTAACCACAACTTTGAATACAGTGCCTATAATATATTCGAAACAGACTTACGAGGGGCATTTGTTACCCTATCAAGCGATCGAACTAAATCAAAGGAAACTTTATTTTTTCTGCTTAACAATGCTGGCTAGGGATACAAATTTTTTTGAAAATATTATAACTGTAAAAAGTATATATTTTAATTGTTTTTTGAACTTTCAAAAATTTTAAATTTTCTTATGAGAATTTCCATACTATTTTAATGCAAAGGCTCATAATATACGTCCTGAAATGCAAATTTTTGATTTTAAACACAAGCTTCAAAAAGGTCAAGGAAGAGGGGACCACATCCAAATATTAAAATCTAATGTTGAATCCCATATGAAAATTTCCAATTTTTCTGTCAACAAAAGAAATTGAAATGTATTGAAAAATTACTCTGCGCTCCAGCACTTGATACGGTTACAAGCTTCCCTCGTTAGTTTTGAGTTGCAGATTTAACTACAAAGTTGTACGTACCACGTTGTCATGTATGAATTGCTATGAATGAGTATCTAGGTGCAGAGTAGTAGACTGAAGATACTTTTAATAACGTAAATAATCCTGGGAAAGATTTCGTGTAAAATGGCAGTTTCCAATTTTAGTGTATTTTCGTATAGACAGGGAAAGGGAAGGGTGAATCCTTTTAGTTGAGCTTCAAAGGGGAAGTATAAAGACGATTTCGGTCTGTATGAAAGTGGATTTTTGAAAATAAAAGTATAAAGAGAGAGAGAGTGAGAGAGAAAGAAATGTGAAAGATGTGTGGTGGTGAATAAATGGGAGGGTTTAGGCGACAGACATACTGAGTGGCAAAGGACAAGAACCGAACGGGTGATTCCAAGCCCAGAAAAGGGATTGTCATTTGAGGGCGATATATTTTTTCGCCTGTAGTTTTTTTTTCTCTCTCTCGCTATATCTTCCTTTAACTCTGTCTGCCTCTCCTTTCCTTCCCTTCGTCTCCTTCTTCTCCGTCTTCTTCGGTTTCTTCTCCAGCGATCCCGACGTCGGTGCGATCTGCCATTCCCATTCGCATGCGGATTTCTGACATTGCTTCCTACATAAATTTCATCTCTATGGCTGCCATTTGGCACCCGGCCGAAATCCAAAAGCTTCACCAGCCTACCATACTTTATGGCTCAAATGTTCCTTCTAAACTCATCTTCGGTGTCTTCCCCTGTATGTACATGATGGTTCCTCCCTATAAGATGAGTATAATATAACTTGTAGATATTACTGATATTATTATAAATATGTATTCCATTCCATGTGAGTGGGCTACTATGGGGAGAGCTACATATTTAATAAAGTACCACTGTACATATATAGGTATGTAGTACAGTATAGGACTCAAGTATTGATGTCTGTACAGTTATATATGTATATGGACACGTATAGTTATGTTATGGGATGTGATATGAGATGAACGGGAGGTTGAAACGTAGGTCGTTATTATCTTGGAAGCATTTCTTATGTCATCCTTAGAATATTTTCTTTTCTACTTTCTCTAGAATCTTATCATAAAGGGAACGTTATAATATATAATGTAATCTAATAAAATGTAACAACCCTATCGACCTAATCTTTTTGTCTCAGCCTACAAGAATCAAGGATTTGCTCTTATAGCCTATTTATTGATCCAGCCCGCCATCCCGCCCTGTTCAGGAGACTTACACATCCCTTCCAACCATATATAGAAAATATTACAAAATTGATTTTCTTTTTTTTTTGAAAAATAAATAATCAAAATAGACAGACTTTCGATTTTTCTTTGGAAATTCTATCAAAAATTTAGAATCAAAAATTAAATATTATAAAGTTGTACTTTCTACACAAGATAGAGACATGCTTTAAAAATACAAATAAAATTTAATACACGCAAAACCAAAACCCACACAGTAATATTCATTGTGACATTTTTAACTACTCTGCTTTACCACATAGCTTACACGCTATAATTTGTTCTACCATCACACCATCGCAGTTTGATTAATCTGCCATGGCGCGGGAAATATTCAGTTCAAACAGCAAAGCAGAGAAAATTCATCCCTATGTCAATTACATATAACCAGGGCCGGACGAAGGAATTTCTTTTAGGCAGCAATTTGTTTCCATACAAAACTCACCATTTTGATTTTATTGATGGTTTTCTTTGGTAAAACAAAATGTTGTATTTACATATTTTAGAACAGTAAAAATGCTCTTTTTACTTGATTCAAAAAAGTGGAAAATGTTCTATTTACATGTTTTGAGAAAAGTGGAAAATGTTTTATTTCGATGTTTATGAAATGTACAACAATATTTATTCTGCATGTTTTTGAAATGTCAAAATATTCTTTTTACATATTTTTGAAAACTGCAAAATGTTCCATTTAAATGTTTTTTGAAAATTCAAGCTGCCTGCGCTAGCCGCGTTATCCGGCTCTGCATATAACAACTCTCCATTCGATTTACCGTGATCCAAAACCATGCACGATATTATGGCAGTATATTTTGGAAGGAAAACTTGAAAATGATAAAATCAAAAAATACTGATATGTAGTTAAGTCAATGCTCACAGATATCGCAGTATATACACAAGGAAAACAAGTTTGAATTTGAAAATGCATTTCCCAATGATGACACAGGTACAATTTCAAATCTGAATGCATGCAGTGTAAGCTGTATTTGTCCCCTTTCAATCCCATCTAAAATGTCATTGTATCTTTAGAAAAAAAAAAGTTGGTGAGCATTTCATCATTTTGAATTGGGAATTGGGGGAAAGGCGTTTCGATGTTCCTTTCGGATTTTTTTTCTGAGGGGTTTGCAACTTCCAAAAAAAGTGCTCCAAGTTTTCAAGTTTGAACCCTGCAATTCCTCCTGCATCAAGGGTTAGAGAAGTGCCTATAGCTATGAGGATGACTATTTCACACTGTGCATGTTGAATGCCGTCGTCGACGACGAGAACGACGAGAACGACGACAACGACGAAAAAGGAACTTGGAAATTGTATCAGAGTCAGTTCAATCTTGCTCCTGTTATTATTCCTTGTATTGCTTAGTGCCTCTACAATCTACAGAGATGACTATAGGACCCGCTCCAGCATCAGCACCAGTACCAGCACCAGGACGCCAACGACAACGGCAACGGCAACGACGACGACAACGAAGACGGTAACGTGAGGAGAGAAGTGAGGCGAGGAATATTTTATTTTCGTTTTCAACTTGACTGGGAATGAGGAAAGGAGAAAAAAAAATAGGAAAAACTCTCCCGAAAGGCTCATAACAGTTGATCGAGTGCAAAGAATTCAAATTGCCAATTTCAGATTTCCTATATCGATCTCCTTTTCATTCAGAGTAAACCATGCGTGATTCAATACATGTCGTACGTTTCAATGCTATTGCATTTATGTTATGACCACCAGCTCTCGTTACACAGAGAACCACTCTACTTCAATACTCAATACTTCAAGACTTGAAGCTTTCTTCTTCCTCCTCCTCCTCCTCCTCTTTTTGCCCTTTCTGCTTATCCGTCGCCGTCTTCGTTTTCGTCTTGTACGGTTTATCTCTATAGTCATGGTCATATAGCCATAGACATAGTCCACGTAATACTTCCTCAAATATCTTTCTATAGCCATGACCATGGACATAGTAGGCCACCCCACACATTTATCCATACTTGATGTTCCTCTTACGTCTTCGATCAAACTACGTCTTTCAAACCAAACTGTTCCTACCTACATACATGTGCTGGCCCTTCCTCGTAACAATAGTGCATATAACATAATAGTAACGGCTTATGTTACTCCATACTCCAGTACTACTGCTGCACCGTACCATACCATTCCTATACAGATATATCTCTAGCAGCTCAAGGAAGACCCGGACCGGGCACGGTTTCAGTTACTATACGGAACGGTTACGTTCACAGTTGTAGCTCATTCAGTCTGCCCCAGTCCTCACGTACACATAATACGAGAGTGTATCAGACCAGAGAGTGAGTGGTCCGGGAGTCGTGAGAGTCTTGTACTCGACTCTGTTCCAGGCTCCATTCCATTGTAGATTGTATTGCATGGACAGCGATAGAGAAACCCGAAAATTTTTTTATGTGGCTTATCATGTTTATGGTCCATCTCTTGAGGTGTAAATTGAATAACAAAAACCAAACTCAAACACAAAACCCAGGCAAGACCAAAATATTCCCCCATAGGCATAGTAGGACATACGGATATCTGTACGGCACATGTCATGTACGATCTACAAATATGTAATAGTCATAGTGTGCTCAGCTTTGCATTGCATTGCATTGCATTGCATTGGCAGTTGCTTGGGCAGTAATATGAGTAGTAGGCAGGCACACGCTTCTTCTGGGTCTCGTCCGCCTCTCATTTCCTTCGTACGAAAAGGCTGCTTGCAATAATTTTAGATTGAATTAAAACACACGTGAGTGAATGGGTGGAAAAGGGAAGCTGAAGAGCTCTTCACGTTTATTAACATTACACTATTAAGAATCATAACAATCTAGAAGAAGAATATTAGCAGAGTCTATTAGTTTCTTACTACAAACTATACACACAGTCATTATAATGTGTAGGTACATTTTTTTCAATATTATTATGAATTTCAAAATTATATCCTCGCATACGCATACTCCTGATGTTTGGATTATTTTCTAAAGCTCATATTCAGGTTCACTTTTAACTTTTAATTCTTCCCCAGGGATTTTAAAAGAAAATGTGACTGTTCTAAATGTCAATGTGGATGGAGGCAGAAAATATTCGTCTTGTTTATTGACTCGAAAAAATGATCATTATTAATGCCTCTTGTACTTTACTTTACTTTAGGGAAACGTTAAAGATTTGGAAATTGATATTGGCTTCCATTTAAAATTTAAAATCAACACTTACATTTTTTAAAAAACTCACTTCAAATGTCACATCTCTAATCTTGAGACTACTTGCTATAAATTTAAATTCGACAAAAAAACAATCCCTAGAGGAAACATAAGTATGCATGTAATTTTTCTCATTGAAATTGGGCCCAGTAGTAGTAGTAGTAGTAGTAGTAATAGGATAAAGTATGACTTTAGCAGTCGTGTAACATTACAATTATTAGTAATATTACACATAATGCTGAGCAAAGTTATGGCTGATATTAATATAATTTTACTAATAATCTGATTATATGTATGTATACTATAAGCTTTCAAACCTACAAGATACGCGCATAACTACATAGCCCTATAAGATTGGATTACTTATTTAGAACGTGTACATTTCTCTCATTTCGTTCAAAGCAAGGCACATGAAACATCACACTTGCTCACACACATAAAAATATGAAAAATTTGTTAAGTCAATCCATTAGCTTTTAACTTGAGAAATTATCGTTGCGCTTAAATAATACTGCAAATTATATTAATGCTATATACCTACATACTGTAATAGGCATACACGTGTTTTTTACGTGTACTTTATTTGTAAGCCTTCAGAACTGGTATTGATATAGGTACTCTTCTATATAAATTACTCTAGATATTTATTTAGAACTTTTTAAATAATTTGTTACATTCGTATTCGTAATAGCAGGGGTAATAATACAAAGTATTAAAAGGGGTCAAATGTGTGTAGGGTTTTAATTCTACAACAAGGAGACTAGACCAGAGTGTAAACTGTAGGTACATACAAATAGGTACATACATACTGTGGTAGACGGCGATACGATGTTTAATGGCGGGTTGTGTTGTTTATCCAATCCACACACACACAAGGGTTATAATATGGGTACCTAGACATAGGCCCCTGCTCCTACTAACAATGTTACTCTTACGTATAGAAGACATTTAGGCCCATGTTCAAATACATGGGAGACACAATCCAATGCCTTTGACGGGATTTTTTTTTCCTATGGTCGTATTCGTCTGGTTGACTCGATTTTCCCCTTTGCCTTTTGGTTCGTATTCCTATCGTAGTTTCGTTTTCGTAGTTCGTAGTTCGTGGTTTGAAGGAAAAGGAGAGAGAGAGCTTCGTTGGTATGCTTCTGAACAGCTTTTTCTCTAATTTATGTGACATTTCCAATGGGGTACTTTAGTCCCAGGGGTCCACCAAGGTATATCAGTCAGTACTTACGCATATCTGTACACTGCACTGAGCGCTGCTCAAGAAATGTCTGCGTTCATCTCTGTATCTCTGAACTCTGAGTTGAATTCATTCCATGAGTCAAGGAAAAGAAGCAGGAATGAGATGAGTCGAGTTCAATAGATGTTCCCTGGCCTACACACACTATACATAGGCACACAATGTAGGTACCTACCTACATAAATGGCACTACAGAAACCAACCCTCCTATATTTTTTTTTCCCTTCCTTTCTTTCTTCATTCAATGACATTGCCTCCCCGTGTAGTAATAGTAGTAGTAGTAATAGTAGTAGGTATGGGACGGGAATGACTTTTGAGCTGCTTAGAGTTTCTATTACGCTCTCCGTAGTTGCATTACATCACTCCGCATCACCGTCACCAGTCACCATTCTTGGCACTGGCACTACTCTGTAACAACCAACGAAATTACACATAATGGCTTCATACAGTGAGAGAGAGAGAGAGAAGAAGAACGAGCAACTTCTCAGTAAAGGATATAGGGCCGAAAAAATGAATTCACAATTAACTGCTTACGGTCGTTAAAGCCATTTCACCTGTAACTATTTCAAGATAAATTCACTCCCATACAAAAATTCTTTCCTTACACAGTATAATAATCATACAATCTTTCACCATAACAATATGCCTTGAGTCTTGAGTGGTATTCTATACGGTGACGGTATGCAACCCTCTAATCCTGTATACTGAGAGGGATGCATTACGAAAACGAACAATAATCGTATTTTAAATTAGAATGCACCGTACCATACCGTCACCGTACCTTGGCCTTCCCGTTAGAAAGGCTATTATTATCTAATATTATTATATTACACTTTCCTACATTCAACATTTCAACTATAATAATTCTACAATCCCTTGGAGATCTTGTGGAAACATAGTCATTCCTTAGGTTTTCTTCATTCTACTAGTCAAAATGCTGACAGGGTCGAGGTACTAAACTCAAGGGAGGACCTTTAACCCGGGCCAAGTGTGTATGGTGGAATAGTGTAATCATTTTAATTCATAATTTATAAGCATCCTTATAGTAGGCATTTGGACGGCTGGTCGGCCTCACTGTGCATATAAAAATTTTACCCACACGACATGTATTTTAAAATTGAAATTAAAGTTGTAGTTGAACGCATGTGTATGGGAAAAATATTGATATTGATAGTATATAGCATCTCCCCATTTTTTGTAAATATTAGAACAGTGAAATAGGACTGAACTCCATTTTAAAATTAAATTATTTTATTTTATTCACAATATTACAAGCAAACTATACAAGAACCAGCCCTCTGCCTTGTCCCATGCACGAGCCATTATCCTTCATTATTGATTTTTTAACGAAATGAAGTCTTTGTGCTTGAGTAGGCTGAGAGAGGCTGAGAGAGGAAGTTAAGGGAAAGTTAATTTGAGCCCAGATCCATTTCAATTTCAATTTCCTCGCTTAAAAAGAGTATGACAGGCAGAGATGACGCAACGATATGAGAGGAGCCGCTCTATATGTATCTTTCTCTACTGTCTGCCCCCGTATAAAAACGTGTAGGGACGAGAGACTACAGGAGCAGTCTGAGTCTCAGTAAAAAAAGAAAAAGACATTTTTATTGTAACAAATGATCCAATTAAAACTCATTCACATTTGTGATTCCACTTTTTTCCTCTCCTTTTGTCTCTCGCTCTGGTTTCGTTTCGTTTGGTTTTCACAAGAGGCTCTTTTATTTAATTAGATTGACAGTATAAAAAGAAAATTAAAATAAGAGGAAATTTTCTCATTTATCAGCATACTTTCTATATCTATCACTAACTATATATATGTGATGCGACAGTCTTCCCAAATTCTAATGGTAAGTTTAAATACTATTACAGTATCAACATAATCTAGGAAAAACTATTTCTTTATGTAGATCCTTTTTTTGTATGTAGGGGGGTATCTGATAGGCATACGTACGCTCCTATGCATTTATATCATAGACTCTCTTGAAAAGTTCAACATTTAAACTCAACTCTCCATTTTCAGTTTCATTGGATGGATTTGAATTTGAATTTGGATTTGAATTCTCACAAAATTATCTCCTTCACTCTTAAGGCTTGGAATTGGAATTGTGTGGGATGCGGTGGGAATACGAAGTAGGGAGTATAGCGGGACGAGGACGGGAATAAGTACCCGTTTCAAAAAACATTCTAGTACATTCTAAAGCGATTATCCTTGCTTAGTTTAAGGTTTCGGGGTTTTAGGTTTTAGAATTTTATTGAATCCAAAAAAGCCAATGCTGTAAGGCGGACAGAAACGGAGGGAAGAATATGTATAGGGATTGGATTTAATTTATCGACTGGAGTTGCTCCGGCTCCGACTCCGACTCTGACACACTGGTACTGGTACTGGTGCTGGATAAACATAGGGATAGCGATAGGAATATCGATGGCAATAACCACGGCATGGCATGATGGCCATGGCAAAGGCGATGGGAGCGAGCGAGTGAGAGAGATTTCCATTTCGATTTCCATAGTATAGCATTGTGGCTTGGCTAGTTCTAAAGTTTTTAAAGGAAGTTTTTCCTATACACTGTCTGTGTCTGTGCATATACCCATATAGTGTGTCGTTGTCGTAGGTGTAGAGCTGGTACTGGTTATATGTTGGTGGACTTGGTTTGCTGAGGTCTGAGAGTAGACTATCTATTCTGCTCAAAGTTTGGAAACAAGTTCATGCATAGAATATAATCTCTGGTGAGATAGGATTTTGCATGATGATACCCCTACTGTTCTCTCCGTCGTTTCTGTCCATGTCCAAGTCCAAGAGAGAAGAGAGGAAGGACGACGAGGTTTTCGGGTTGAAGATGGCGTAGCTCGAAACACATTATATAATAATAAAGTAGGAGTAGGTGCACTATAAAGGCAGTCTGGCACTGATTTGATTGTCTGGAATGGGAGGGAGAAAAGCGGGGAGTCGTGGAACGCCTCCATCGATTCTAATTTCCGAGATTAGACAGACATTTTCCATTTACGCAGACCGAATTTTCAATGCAATGCCTGTAATTTATTTACTACGTGAGATGCATCAAACTCTACTTTCCTCTCGAGTAATTATTCCACTATACTATGACCATGACTATGGCACTCACTCCGGCAGCAGCACGCCGTCCAAGTCCAAGTCCACGTCCTGATATAGGTAGGTAAAGGTAGTTGGCTATAGGTACATATTATGCATATTACCTATATCCTGCCCATTTACTCTTATAATTATCAGCTTGCAGAGCATAATATTACAGCAGAAGTATATAGGGAATATAGCTGTAGGCATGTTCTGGGTATATAGGATATATCCAAATGTAACTAATAATGTCAGCATCAAGCTGGCCTAACTATTCACTACTTTACATTCTCCTTGTTTTATTCGGCTACTAACTAAAGTAATTGTGTCAGTATTCAAGCAATTATTACTTTCCTATTACAATTTTTTCCCCTCTTCAACTAACACGCTCCCTCGCTTCTCCTGCATGCCCTCATCGAGGCACTGGGACTATGCAGTGTGAGCACACAGCCCTGTACCCGTAGCCGTAGCCGTAGCATAGTGCGGCCTTTAGTCGGCACTATAATGCAAAGTAATGTTAATGTGAAGACTCGAAGAGAAGAAAAATTTAATGCTTCCATTTATTAAGAATCACCTAGAGCTATAATGTAGCCATTGCGCTCTCGTAACCTACGAGAACTACTAACGACCTCCATCAATTTCACAATCACAATCATACAAAATATATCTGCGTAGTGTTTACTACATACTTACTACGATTAGTTTACCCTCCCCATACATATGCCAATCTTCAAGGAAAGATATCAATAAATTGTAAATACCGATATACAGATGCGTAACACCTAGTCCAGAGTCTACTACGAAGACCCAACACCGACACCGACACCGACAACGCTATTCATTATGCAAACAAGGCTGTAATTTTTCCTCCCCTCCCATTTCCCATTCCCCACTCCCCATTCCCATCTCTCTCTCCAACATTTCCTTCATCCATTTAGTTACCATTAAGAAAATTAAATTTGTGTCATAATGACATGAATACAAACTCGTAAACATAACTCTTGGAAGCCAAGTACTTTTTCGAGAGCGATAGAATTTAGATTTCCACTTTGAAGGTTTTTAGTTTTTACTACAGAGAAACTTTGAGGGTAGTCCAACTCCGGAATTAATGGTAATAGTTAATAGTAATAGCACAGTGAGAGAGAGAGAGGCAGACAGAGACATTGGGAAATCTCATTGATTTTAACTTATAGAACTCATTTGGCAAATGGCGACCAACCAAGACCAATACCAATAGCAAGAAGACCAAGTCTTCTTCTACTGTTAGTCTGACGGAAATATATTTTCCAATCGTAGTGATATACAGGACTGATAGACCCAGACACACCTCAATTTAATAAATAATAATGGACTCATAAATACTTGCTCTGGACTCTGGAAAAAAATCCGACACTACTACTACCAACTAACAACTTACATACTGAGTAATTACATAGTATGAGTATAGCCGTTTTGATATCAAACACATATAACTCCTCACATACCCATCCCTGATAGATGGGTAGTAGAGGGCATATAGAAGATACTGATATTAAGCATTAGCTGTATGACTGGACGTTTTATACCTAAGCAATATCATCCGCTATGTCTTCCTGTATACTCAAAAGCAGTGACAGCTAAATGCTGATCTACTAGACCAAAAACGCTATGGCCAAAAAGTACCGAGGGGAAAAGATGTGTAGCAATGTGTATTATGCAATAATCTGGATGAGTAGTCAGTATATAGTATAGATATCTAAAAGTATATGTGTATGTGTAGCACTGGTCCTGGTCCTGGTACTGGTCCTATCCCTGGTTTTGGCCCTCGTGTCCCAGTGCACATTTGCTAAGTCTAAAGAAGGCAGTGAAGAAGTTCACACCCGCCATTGATTTTGATAAGCCGATAAGATCAATCAGTCCAAGTATGTTGGACAAAAAGAGAGGAAAAAAAGGTCGTTGGGTCCTTTAATGGAGTCCCTTATCTCTCACCCATTTCCATTTTTTTTCTCTTCTTCGTCTTCTTCGTCTTCTCATCCTTTTTTCTTGAGTTGGATTTGGATTTGGATTGAATTCTATTTGGCTTTGGCTCCAATGGTTTTGTTCATTTGGCTATGGTTTCCAATCCCACTATCGAAGTCCGTAATACAATGTTATTTCTCCTATCTAATGGGCTACATAACTCGTGTCCCGCACCAGTATCAGTATCAGTGCCAGTGCCCAGACCCAGTGCCAGCTTGCGTGTGTAGTCCAGATGTAATACTACTCACTCAGCCAGCTAAATACATGAGCAAGTACATACACAAGCTGTCATCTAATATACCATTGGATGGGAGATGGAGACGGAGAAGGGAATGGATTGGATTTGGATGTAGAGTGCGGGAGAGAGAACTGTGTATATGTGTAGAAGACGAAGACGGGAGGATGAGAGGGGCCCAAGACTAACAGAGAGACGAACCCGAAACATTCAATGGTCAATATAACCTGTCATTATGTATTATTATCCCTTGTCCAAGTAGCAACATTACATGGTCATAAGTTTGAAAGGTTCCCTGGCAAAGACCGAAGCCGAGACCGAGACGCGGAGACGCGGAGAGCATTACTACCATCACCATCACCACCAAGACGAAAGAAACTTCAACTCTGTTTTTCCTTCATTTCATGTTTGGACATTGTGGGAAATTTTTATTCTCCACTCAGACCGCTGCCTCTCGCACTTCTCTCTTCCCTTCCCTCCTTTCCGGATGAGTAACCACGGGCTTTTTTCTCCTTCAATTCTGTACGGATATTCACATTCACATTTCAGACATATTTTGCCTGTGTGTTTTGTGTTTTTGGGTCTTAAAGGAGTTTGAGTTAAAGGAAGGCACTAAGCACACAGCACGTTTCTGAAATTCTACAGCCTACACACCATCATCCTAAAACACATGTGCATACAATGCACACACAGATATCGTCCTCGTCCTCGTCCTCCCTTCTCGTCGTAGGTCGTAGGTGTTTCACATTGCATTGCATTGCATTGGCTCTTTCGTCTTTCCATGACTGGATGTGCTATGTTGCTCCTCGTATCTTTGGGTTTGCTTTGGTTAGTTGAACGTTGCTCGACCATTGAATATTGCATATTACATGTGTCATGCTAGAACATTGCTCATGGTTTTAATCCATAAGGAAAAAAAAAGTAATAATAATAGAAGTTGTACGCGCATCGTTATATTTGTATTGGTATTGGGACGACGAGTAGGTAGGGACCTACCTACCTACCTATACCTCCCTCCATTACATCACATGGTGGAAGGACTGGGCTACGGAAACCGAAATAAACTTTTGTCGAAGTACAAGCAATTTATGCTCACGTACAAGCTGTAAATCATTTCAGTTCCTCCTTTCCTTCAACTTCTTTCAGCTCAAAAGACCCATGCCTACAGACAAATACAGAGGATATAGATATAGCGGTATGGCTGGCTATGTCATAATAGCAGCAACAGAACCATAGTTAAGGCCATGGCAGTCATGCAATATGCCTAATACATTAATATCCCAAGGTACTATACATACTAATACCGTGCATAGAAACAGGAACTTAGTTGTGTATACAGTACAAAAAAGAGCATTACAACATTATACATTATTGCACACATTGTATACTCAATAGTATGAGGATCCATTAGACGTTTACTAAATACTATGTACGCTTTATTCTGACAGTTATAAGAAGCCGAAGCCCAAGCCGAGTACCAAGTTTAACTCTTGAGAATTTTCTAGTTTTTTTTTTCCTTCATATTTTCCCTAAGCTTCTCCTTCCTTTTCTCTCTCGCTCGACTTTGTGTTTTTGTGTGTGTGTTGTCTGTCTGCTTTTATCAACTTTACTCTACTCAGCTTAAAGACTAACGTCTCGTATATTGTTAATGGAGAGACTCGATCTCTCTAAGCTTTCTGAATCTCAATGGTGCATGACTACGTCCGTAGAGGAAGCAACAAGAGAAGTTTTTCCTTCTCTCAATTCTCAACTTATTGCTTCCCATTTCCGAGTCCGAGTCCGAAACCGAAACCGAGACTGAGACTGAGACTGAGACCGACGACTACGAATCCCCCGGCTTCGGACTGGATTTCTTTTCCTCGCACATTCACAATGGGAGAGAGTCGCGAAAAGAGTCAAGTTAACTTGAATGAGACTCATAAAGATACATAAACATAAAATAATGTATGATTCACTGTCTCGCTCCGTAACTGCATATATGAGAGGGAGCAGCGCTATACATACAGTCTGCTACTTCCCTCAATGCTCGATATATTTTTATGTGGATGAAAAACTTTGTATTATAAATCCGTTTTCTATGACATGTACATTTAGAGGTAAACTTTATTAGGTAACTTAGCTCGGGTTTTTTTCTTCTTCTTACGATTAGATTTGGATTTGTATTCAATCCCTCAAATTACTCGAATATCAGTATTTCCTACATTTCACATTTTGCGTTCTATCTTCGCTGCTATATAGCCGATATATAGCAACTATAAATTTCTATATAATCGTAAGAATATTATTATGGCAGTTTTTTTTTCAGTTTCTTTGTTTCATTGCATTTATGACAAACTATGTGGGACAAGAAAAAATTAGCGTGTCATTACTCATATTTTATCATGATTATTATATGAAAATGTTAATTTCAAATTAGATAGAAAATTTAGTATCGTACAAATAAATAATTTATACCTCCCAATTTACTGTGTATAGAGGAATAATCTCAGCCGTAACCGTAACCGTAGTCGTAACCGTAACCGTAATCGTAAATTTATTAAATACTAAATACAATATTAACTAATATAATATTCAGCCTTTAGTACAGATCTGCATAGACTGTAGAAGAGGGTGTGTATTTGTGGGAAGTACCAACCAATGTTATTTTTTCTTATATAAAATATTTATTGTTTTTATTATAAAATGTATATAAAAATTTGCATTTCTCCACTTTTACGCACGCTATCTTGTGACTTATGACGTGGAGGGTCATCAAAGGATGTAGGAGCATTAGAGGGAATTATTGTCTTGTAAATCATAATTTTGGTTGAATGTTGACTCGTTGAATGGGAAACTACGGACGTCCCTCTTTGTTTTTTGATAAATCACACTCACACAGTCACACATACACACACAATATGTGTCTACGCAACTAGAAGTATTTTTTCGGAAGATGCTGTCAGACACACATGTATACATAATTATATGCAAAGTATTCTCATGATGATGACTTACCCATGTAACCATTAGGATCAAAATCAAGTTTCTATAAAATACATTAACGATTATATGCGCTATATAGTATATCACGCTGGTTATATGTATTTAGCATTATTAGCACGCTACATAATATATTATAGGGACGCTCCTTGTGTGCACAGCTAGGGACAAATCTAAATTATCTTTTAAAGTGTGAAAAAAGTACACTTTAACTATGTACAAAAAATAGGCACATTAACTGCCTCACCTGTACAATTAACAGGGGACGTAATCATTACTATTATGACTACATACAGAAATCAAATGGATTGATGAACAAGCGCCAGAACATTCCTCTATAGACATCATGTACGTACTAGCTCGCAGTTTGGGATTTTTGATATAAAATTCGAATTTAAATTCGTATTCATTCGAATGTATTAAATGTAAACGTGACATGGCATGACCAAGACGAAACTTAAAAGAAATTCAACGCTAAAACCAAAGCCTATATACATACAACAAGATTGTTATGACTTGAATGTTGCAACATTTTGTATTTTTTGTCATATTCGTCTTCTTCCCAGTTTGACGTTTTGCTTTGCTTTGGTTCGCTCTCCCATATTTCCCATTTCTCACAGAGGTACATAATACAGATAAAAGTCTAAGGTAGTACAAAAAGCACAAAGTTATAAAGCTTTGAAAATGACACGATTTGTTACTCTCTTATCTATGTAAGTACATTGTACATGTACATCTATAAGATTACACACACATTTGCATTTCTCGGCATTTACTTTTTTTTTTCTATCCCCTCCTCAACTCCTCATAATGTTTTTCATATACCTACAGAAATTTAAATCTGTGTGTGTAATTCCATTTACCATTCGAATTTCAATGGAAGACTCATTAAATGAAAATTGTCCTTTTCTAAGAAACAAAAAAAACATTCAAAGTACAAAGTGTATACAAAGTATACAACTAATTTCGCAAACCACAGTCACCGCAGAGACATGTCTTTTGGAATTGATCCGTGAATGATTTTTGTAAAGTTGAACGTCATTTTAATCTTTTTGACGCTTCCTCTCCTCTGCTCTGCCTATGCTCTCGGCTATACTAAGTATATAGAATATAGAGTGCGGTATATATGATTATTGGACGAAATAGAAAATTACAAATTTTACAATCTTTTTTTGAGGTTCAATGGGTTTTAGACATTATGTTTGTTGTTCGATTCGAATTTGAAACTACTCGTAGAGAGACATATGCTTTACTTTTGTGAGCATTGAAACGATAAAGAAGGCACGTAATTGTATCGTAGATCGGGTGTAACCATTAAACCATACCAAATACATACCCATCAAGATACCGTAATCTCTCAAAACATTATTACACATTTTCCTACAAGCACATAGATACATTCTTATTATTGCGGATGAAATCTTTTCCCAAATTGCAATAATTATTGATAAACTCAATTGAGAAAACTATTCACTCAGAAAATTTTGCTATTTGGCTATTGCAAAAAAAAACAAAGCAAAATGTAACGTACAAATAAGATAATGAAGCGTAAAAAAAGCATATTGTACCATTTACTCCGCAGATTACAGATATTATTCATTTTCCTTGTGCAAACCCACAAGAAAAAATTCAAAGTTCCCATGACAATGAATAAAATAATCGTAAATGGAGTCACTCTGTGAAACATGTGGAAATGGGATATACATATAGGGAAAAGTAGTAGTGGTAGTGGTGGTGGTGAGTTGATTTATAAAGTACAAAGTATATATGAAATAAGTGTAAGACAAAAGGTAGAAAATGTAGAAATATAAACCAAACGATCTACTTTTGTGGCTATTTCGTCCCTGTTTTGCGGTGGATGATTTCCTTTCAAAAAGAGAACCAAATATAAAAAAACAACAATAGACAAAAAAAAACTTCATTCATTTTACAATTAGAGGAATAGACGAGAAGGAAAGATGACAACAAAAAAATATAACCAACAATTTTTAAGTTTTAAAACTTAAGTCTCAAAAAATGGTATTTTTTATTTTCATGTACAATATAAACATGCGTAGGATTCTAATCGTACCGTCGTACCCACCAACCAAAACCAACCAATGCAGATTTTATACAGACACAAAAAAAAATAACAGCTGTGTAGGTTTGTCTACGTACTAAAAAAGAACATACTATAGAAATATTTAAAAATGTAGTACAGAAAATATATATGTCTGTAATCTCTTACCAGAAAAACCGCGAAAGAACGTGTGAAATTGTGAGGGAATTGTGTATGCATGCTGTAGGCATACTAACTCTTCAGAAATGGCTCAGTCCACACATAAAAACGTGAGCAAATGGCGTCAAGTGACTCCCATTGTCCAAGCAATTTGTAAATCGTCATTTCTAAACTGATTTATGAGACTATTAAACCTTCATATCCCTCTCTCTCTCTCCCGCGCTACAATGTCTCGCAAACATCTAACATTTTTAAAAGACGTAAGCATACACTATGTTGTGTGCACTACGACACACACACACAAAGAAAAAACAATGAAAAAAAATACATTTCTTCAAGCTCTTGAATTATCCTTCTCATTTTCCATATTAGGATTTTACTTTATTTTCAAAATAAAATATAAAATCATGACATCTCATTATGCTCCTTTATTACATTTTTAACACTTTAACCTGACGTTATGAAATAATGCTTCCTAATTTTTCTTATTTCTACTTTTTTAGCTGCAATAAAAATACTCAAAAAAAATATATTTACCAAGCACTAAATTATATATATTCACAAAAAAAAGTTGTAAGGTTAAAGCATCAATTTTTAAATCACCATTATTTTAATACTGAAAGCGAATATGACAAAAATTGAATTATTAAAATTGCTGATGGGTATCCGTAGTCCGTCGTTTGTAGTTTGAATTTGACCCTTTACCTTTCCAAACATTCTAAATAACCCATCACATATACTTGTGTGTTGACTTCTGACTAGTGAACTATGAATATAACCTGCACGTCTTCCACTTTTCCCTTTACCATTTGCCCCGTATTATTTCCCTAATGGCTTCATTACAATAATTCTCAACTAGAAGTTCGTTTGTTTATTTTTTTGTACGTGTATAAAAATTGGTTAAATTAGGAACAATCACATAATTACAGTATACCATATGTCATATATTGCATTCCCATGATTTTCCTTTTTGTATAAATATCCATACGCTTATTTATATTTAAGTAGGTAGCTACATACTACATATAAGCTTAAATAGGACCTCGTTAAGAAGCATTTTACTTCGGAGTCAGACTCTAAAAGAAATGTACATTCTACACTGCATGCATAGTGTTTGCCTGATTTAGGAAGTAATTACAAGTAATCAATAAATTTTTATGCCTTATAAAAGCTATTAAAAGCCGGATACCGTCATACTTACGGAGTTGGGGATTTGGCAAATGCCGAGATAGGCTCTATTCTATAGGTATATATAGATATATGGGGAGGCAGTATAGTAATAGTAAATAGTAGTAGTAGTAGTAGTTGTAGGCAGTAGGCAGGTGTCATTATTCTCAAAGTCCCCAATCAAAAATTCATACAAACGTTTCATGTCCAT
>JAQFZE010001262.1:0-18888 GCA_034695245.1 Dicyrtomina saundersi | reverse complement strand
GGATCGAAGCCGGGTCTGAGACTGTAAATTTCGTTACAGTCTGCAGTCCTAACCGCTCACCCAAGCACGCCTGCTTAGTTTCATATATGTAGCATTGCCAATCACAAAAAGGCTTTGTTTTTAACTAATTATTGAAATAAACGTGTAGTAAACTCATAGAGGGCCCAGTTACTTGAGTATTTATGTTGCGCACCAGAATAATAAATTGTTAACTGGATCAATACTATTTATATGCACCTGTAACAGTGTATTTTATATTTTTAAACAAATTAATTTTGAGATATCTACCGTAAAAACGTGTAAAGTTTAATGTTATTTTAGTATTTTTCATTTACAAAATAAAAATGTTAATTGCCCTGTGGCATTTAATATAAATAAATTCTTAAAAATTGAAGTTGAATGTTCTTCCACTTTCCTGTTGTAACATCGCTAAAATCATCGTTATCATTTTCACTCATCGTCAGTTCCTTATTAATGCTATCAAATCTTAATATTTATTTATTATATTTATAAAATTTGTGTTAGTAGCATTGACACTTAAAATACTTACGAAATAACTATACTACATTAAAAAATCGGAAATTATAGAGGAGGAAAGTTATAAAATGTGTTTAAAAACAACATGCTGCATAATTTAATATGATACTCTGATTTTTATTTTGAAGGTTAAAATAAATAGACATGTGTGAAATCTGGAAACTGAGTGATGAGACATATATACCTATGGAGTATTATCATAAAGTATTTCAAAATATTATTTCCTGCCGATTTAACATTTGGTTGTTGATAATTAATTCCAATGGAGGATTAAATGAACAAATTGTCCAACTGGCTCTAATGTACTATATACCAAGCCGCCTGGTATATAAAACCGAGTTTGAAAATAGCTCTTCAAACATTATTTTTTTAAAGCTGATAGTGAGAGGTTTGTTAATAGTAGAAGACGTTCAATGTTCCTATATAGACTCCAATTTTTATAAGTCCGTAATTTTTAATTTTCAATAATACATAGATTGCAACGAAAATTAAAATTTACATAAAGTACTTGCCCCTTATTGAAATTGAAATGTCACTTATAAAAGCCAATGTGTTTTTGCTGCTGCTTGGGATTGCTCTTGGGTCTGATTCCAAAGGTAAGGCTAATTTAATGCAATTTTCTAAAACTTAATAACTCTATATAAAAGGTCAAAATAACTACTGCAAGTAAATTCCCAGGTTTTCTTCCCTTTGTTAAGTATTTTAAAGCAAAGTAAGAACTTTATTTTACTAGTAAAGTTACCAGTTGTTAGCCACAAAATTCTCGCTTTCAACTTTAACAATGGTTAAATCTGAACTGAAAGCGAGATCCTTAATGGTAACAATTGTTAACTTTTCTAGTGAAATCAAGGCCTAAGCTTGATGAAAGAAATGATAATTATTTTCATTCTGTTTGCAGAACTTCCAAAGGATCCCCTTCCAATTTTTGACGGCGAAAGTCCTACGAACAAAATTGTGGGGGGAGTAATTGTGACTCCAAATGAACTTCCGTATCAACTCAGTTTGCAGTATAAAGGTCACAGACAACATTTTTGTGGAGCGGCCATCATCAGCAATAATTATGCAATTACTGCTGCACACTGTGTTCAGTCAAAGTCTCCTTCGTCATTTGTTGTCGTTGCTGGTGAACACCGGCTAAATTCCAAGGGAACATCCGAGGTAGTGGTGCCCATTAGTAAAATTGTGATTCACGAAGCTTACAATTCAAAGACCGTGGAGCATGACATCGCGCTGCTAGAATTTAGTAGACCGCTTGAATATAATGGGGCCATAAAGGCAGCAACATTGCCAAATTGTCCCAACCATGTGTCAACAGGTACGCCATAAAAAAAATGAATTAAAATTAAAATAATTATTACAAATAACTATGAGTGATATGAGTGACAGGTATTACTTCCAAGTTTCTTTTGTCTTTTGAGGGAGCGCGACTATAAGTGGGTGGGGGAAAACTTCGGAAAACAGTGGACGCTCTGAGGTTCTCCGCAAAGCCCAGGTGAACGTACTGGAGTGCCGGAAATACTACAATGCGTCTTTGATAAAAGACTCCATGATCTGTGCTGGATACGAAATAGGGGGAACAGACACGTGTCAGGGAGACTCCGGTGGACCACTAATTCTTGGAAATGTGGACACTAATAATGGCTCCAATATCCTCATTGGTATTGTTTCATGGGGTGTAGGATGTGCTCGGCCAAAGTTGCCAGGTGTTTACACAGATGTGGCGAAACATTTACCTTGGATTAAAAAAAATGCACGTGGTTTCCCTAGTTCTAATAATTGCAATTAAATTTCTCGGTGCGTCCATAGCTACAGCTGTACCTTGTCATGTAAACCATGCTAAATCGGGTATTTTTGAAAGCGCTGTAGCATAGTTATACAAATTTAGATTAGATAACTGGTGAATTTATTATTGCAAGTAAAGTAAGAAAAACTTATATAATATTGTAATAATATGTAGTTCGATGAAATTAAAATAAATAGCCTTGCACATTATTTGCATCTGAAAGCACAATTTTAATCTCAACTCAATAATACTATTTTTTATAATAATCATTTAACTATGCAGAATTTGAATGTTTATGCATCTTTTCAGGAAGTTTTGAAATGCCGTAATGCCCCACTCAAACAGACAATATATTGAATACACGTTTAATGTTATGGTTAAACTATTTACTATTTACGTTAAATTCCATTCAGAGAGAAAGACAACTTTATTAAAATAAACTTGACACTGTCGTCCACCGACGATAGCCCAAAGGACTCAGTATACGTTACACAATATTGTTATACATAGATTATGCGTGTTATAATAAGTAAATAAATGCATTTCAAAAATCAGTAGGCGCACAAGAATATAAATGGTGTACACAGATTTGAACTGATTTCTTAATAATAAAAACGAAATAAAAATAAAAGGTACATGACGTGTCGATCATTTTTAAACATAATATTATAGCATTATAGCATTGCTGAGTCCATTGTTTCGCCTTTAAGCATAAGTTCATTGCTGCATTTTAGCACCCACCACACAAACACATGTAAGTAATTCACATAGTAACTTATTTAGTGTCTTCATTTTATAGTTTTAGTTTTATCCTATTTATCTGCAGTAGCACAGGTGCAGCTGTTTCTGTACCATTTATTTTTGGAGTTCAAGGAAAATATAAACAAAACTATTATTGCTATACTTACAAAAATTCCTTTTGGTATAAATAATATCGCAATAAAGGAAACATTAATCACGGATTCAAAAAATTCCACGTCGCTATTATTCTAATCAGAACTGACAATATTGCTAAGAGCATTAAAAAAGGGCTTCGCACATATGACATATCATAAACATAAAATTCTGAGCACAATTTAAATTTTTTAAATAACTTTAGACAAAAGGCTTTTTTGGAACACTGTCAAATCTTACTATTAAAGCTGCTATTAAACAAAGTTATTATAATTACGATTAGTACAGAGTATAATTCATTTATGAGAGCTCTAATGTTTAATTTATAGACTGATGCCGACATTCGCTGCTGAAGTCCGTGGCCGCTGAGTCAAATGCATCGCAACGTCGCTATGATTTCCTCATTCCACAGATGCATAAAAATGCAGAATTTATAAAAATAAGAGAAATACATTGTATGCTAATATTTAGTTAAGTACATCTAACTGCAATGCCGTAATAAAATTTACAGACAATTCATAATAAAATGACATATTTGGTGGGCATCCAAATTCAAGTCATGAGGAAAGCTTCCAGTTTCACTTAACCGAAGCCGAAAAATAGCATTGTATGATTAGCTTTAGCTTTTAGGGAAAATAATAGTTCAAACAGCAGTGTAAAATAGCCTATCGAAATGCATAACCTTAAATACGACTATATACTAACTTCGGCCCGAGGCCGAAGATTGATTATTTAAGAATAAAAAATATAATTCATTTGTTACTATAGGCATCCTGATGATTACATGTTGTGGTTAAAGACGGGATGAAGGGCGTCATACATGTTCAAAGCCAGCTTCTTGGTCAGTAACTCTGAACAGTACTGCATTCCAGGGTCCTGATTTTCGGCCTAAAAATACATTTAAAAAATCCCACACTATTATCACTGTTAATGTGATTTAAATTTAAATTTAAAATAAAGTAAATTAGGCAGGATAGTCCCTATATAACTTCCATCAAATTAAGTTAAATTAAATTAAATTATGCGCCAAAAATGAGATCCCAGATTAAACTTACCTT
Source organism: Dicyrtomina saundersi (assembly GCA_034695245.1). NCBI lineage: Eukaryota > Metazoa > Arthropoda > Collembola > Symphypleona > Dicyrtomidae > Dicyrtomina > Dicyrtomina saundersi. The sequence goes on along the minus strand of JAQFZE010001262.1, from coordinate 14,616 downwards.
TTTGTGAAATGCACAAGCAAGATTCTCATTGAACGAATTGCTATTCGAAGTTCTGAAATATCTTCGAGCGTGCCCTTCACTAAAGAATTTTCCGATGCGCTCCATAATTTGCTCCGCATCAGTTCGATGATGGTACTGTCCATTCTGAGTCTCAGGAAAGTAGCCGAATTCTTGAGAGCGAGACGGGATGACTGGATTCAAGTCAAGGCGTCCCAGACCGTGATTGATCGTCATATCCTTCACAGTCTTGCTGATCGCTGCAAGCTGTGGAACGTTTTTAACTGGGTCAAGCTCCTCACGCATAGAGCTTCCAAGGATGGACAGGCTGTGCAGGAGCTTGGTCAATGGTTGGACACAGAAGGGGTGGTCATAATAACTATCGCCACCACGACCATATGCATTATGATGAAGCCAACGCAAGCATCCAGGAACAATGGAGGCATTGTCGTCCTCATTGAAGAAGAACAACATCGGAGCTTGGTCGTTTGGGCCCGAGTGCTTCAAAAATCATACATAATGAAATAAAATTAGAATTTACATATTATCACTGTACTACAAGTTTAAGATTTAAATATTAAAAATGTAAATAGTTGTTCAATTAGGTAATTAATTGTAAGAGTTTAAAGAAGCTTAAACATTCACATTTTTAGATTTTGTAACTTACTGCTTTTACAAAGTTTTTCAGATTTTCGAAAATTTCTGCATGATTTTGATGCTCTTCACTATAGCCCGGGTAGGAAAGCCCACGTTTTCTGACGCCGGTCATAACACTAAGGCCGGATCCTAATGGGACTTCTCCTACAGGTAATTAATTAAGAAAAGTAAATATGAAATTATTGCGTTAACATTAACGAATTAATATTATTAGTTTGATTACACGAAGTAATTAATCAAAACTATTTATTACAGTAAGACAGTCTCAAAGAAATGTATTTTGTGATCAAAATTCATACTGGGTTTTATTTAATGCACAGACATTGTCTAATTCATTCAGTCACCGCAGTATACAATAAATTCACTCTACTTACCCGGGTCAATGCGAGAAGAATATGAGTCGATGATCCCCCTATTCACGCTGAATGCTACAATCCCGACTTCTCCAGGGATGTAGAATGTGTTTCGTCCATCTTGGTAAGGTCCGTAGACATTAAAATCTACAATAAGGATTGGCCAATTAGCAGTGGGCAATCCTTGTCTGTCAGCAAAGACGAACGTGGCCACGGGATCCATGTCACCTTTTTCCTGAGCTTCTTCCTTCACTTTCTTTTCAACAGCTCTCCGTTCATGGCTTTCCACAGACTCAGCAGCAATAATTATTTCAGAAATAACTGAGGACGCGGATGATGGGGCTGGGCTTGGAGAAGGAGGGTCAACGTTATTGTTCTGGCTACGGATGAGATTGGTGCATTGGGGTCGTGCCGTACCCCTCATACGAGGGCGTCCACGAGATCTTTCCATTTTGTGACTTAAAGAAAACCACAGCACACGAAGACCACTAAAGTTGTCTTCGTTATTTTTTTTCAATTAAATTGTAAACTAGATTAGTTTGTCACTGTGTATTTATTAATTCAATTTAGAAGAACTTGGGATACGACGGAACTTGCTCCTGCTCGGGCAGCGCTCAAAACTTCAATGAAAGAAATCTGCAGGAAGACAAAGCTAGAGACGAAGGCGTACTATAATATCCTATGTCCTTAACTTTGGTTCTAGAATAAAGTAACTCTGATTACTGAAATATTACAAAAAGTGACAGAAGTTACGCTTTATTTCGCTTGATTGCCACAGTGTTGTTATCCACGATTTCACTGCAGTTATGAATTGTGACCGGACAGTAATTTTATTACAAGGAGAAAGTTTCCTGAGAAGGTAATAATAGTAATAATATAGTAATAATTGGTGACTGTAAAATAATCAGCAAAGTTGAAGGCGGACGGCAGCGTATCCTTCCATTGGTATTTACTGGAAATTCTGTAGCTACTAAAAAGCTTTTGTTCTACGTGCGCGTGCGGGGACGTCTGCTGTACGTTTTCTTTCATTTCAAAAACAAAGCGTGCATGCATATTCGTTTAGTTTTGCCGGAATTTTAAAAAACTCCGTGAAGCGTTCTCAAAACGTCGCATATAAAATAAGTTTGTTTAAGGAAGCGTTCACAAATGGAGCCACCCGGTGGGAAGGTGTAGGTGGGTCTGAAAAGCGACGATTTGTCCTGATGACGAAGGGTGGGTTGGTCAAAACATTTATAAAGTGTGGTGCCGCCATTTATGAACGCTCCTTACAGTACGTATTACGAAAGAACTGCAGTTGGCACTGCTGGCGGTAAGTCAGTGGCTATTAAATTGGAATTGGTGCGGCTATTTCAAACGCCACAGAAGCTGCTGGAGTTTGTATCATAGGAGTTTTTGGAGAAGTATTTATTCAGTCATATTATATTATCTAAACATTAAAGTTAATTCCCAGTTTAAAATTTTATGATTTCAGTATGCGAGCGCCGAGCGATCTTTGAAGTAAACGTGAAAGTCTATAATTAGTTAAACCGCTGCATTTTTTTGAAAGTCCAAGTTAAGCACAAGCAGTACTGTACGACATGGAATTCAGTGATGTAATACTATTAGGATGGTGTAATACCTTGTTTGTACTACTAGCCTATGCCAGACTTATTGTTAATAGTGAGTTCGCATCTTTACTAATCTGTTTGATTGCAACACTCTAGCCATTGCATACAGCTACTTTAATTTGTGGTACGAAATAAACTAAATGTAAGTAAGCACTAACAACAAAAGTGCAAAGATAAAAACAAAATTGAATAATACGTGTATAATCTACATATTATTAAGTGCAGCATATCGTTAATTAAATGGCACACTAAGTGTTACAGCGCCAAAGTAAAGTTGACACAGCCAGCAGCAGCATCATATCAGCAATGAAATACGTTGATAAAGTTTAATGTTCAATCGAACTGGGTCCCCGAGTTGTTTCAGACAATTTCAGCTGAAGGATAACCACGAAGTAAGTCATAACGGTTCCAATTACCTATAAAATTGCAATATTTGACACATTTGACATTGTATGATGTGTACAACATATTATAGGTTCACTTGAAGTAGTAGTTTACTTAATAAATAAATATTAGCGATTCGTTGAACAAAATGTATAAAATTAATACAACTAAACAATTATTTTAGCCCGTTCATCATTCATCATTCATGTTGTACTCACCCCTGGGATTAACGTGTGATTAATACTAAATAAATCACAAGCCGTCAAGTTGTATTTCCAGGATGTAATCCACAATACTAAACTCCTTTCGTGAGTACTGAGATCCTTTAACTTCATTGCTTGATTTTGAAGTTCGAATCTACTTTCATTTATCTTTTTAGCGTAAATCAGAAACAATCAATTAATAAAAGTAACGATAAGTAGACACATAGCTTAGTTGTTAGTTAATTGTTAATTAGTTGTAAAATGTGGAAATGTACTATTTTACTTTATATTTGTTAATAATAAATATGTAATAATGGTACCTTTTTGCGAAGAAATTCCCCAAAATGTGAAATCATGAAAATGACTAAAAGGGAAACTACACTCTGTAGAGTCTCAGCCTTCCTACCTTTTTCTTGAATTAGTAACCAACTCGCGTTCTCAATCAAGTTGACAGTTCCCCATGTCAGAATGACTGTTGTGTAGAATCCTGCTACTTTGGAGTACTGCCCAAAAACTATTTTCAATTCTTCAAATTTGAGAGCAAATGTTTCAATTTCGAATCCAATTTCAAAGTCCATTGTAATTCGAATGTCATTGTTGAAACAAAGTTTCATTGCTGTGTCGTCATCTCCTTTGGTTTCTTTCTCTGGTTTTTCTGTTATCAAATTTTCGTTTAAAGGTACCAGATACTCATCTGCTGGGCAGACCGCAGAAGCTTTTGATGCTGAATTAGTTTTTTTCAGACTTGGTATCATTGATGGTTTCTTGTTGTTAAAACACCATTGAAGATCTGAGTAGCATCGATTCCGATGTGACTGTGGTTGAAAGTGAAAGTTAGAATTGTTTTCCGTTTCCGTTTCTGATTCTGATTGTAATCGACGTTGCTTGAGAGCTGACATCCTTGTATTTACATTCAAACGCCGTATGATTTCAGCCACAAAATTTTCATGGAGACGAACCATCTCAAGTCCAAACAAAATAGTGTACAGAAAATTAAACGTGAATGATAGGATTGGAATGCCTTTAGTAAATAAAATCAAGCTGAACCAAATATTTGGATTTTCAAAGGAATTCATGGTTGCTTTTGTAATTGGGCATTCGGAATGGGTAAAATTATATTTTATAATGGTCCAGATCTCTGAGGTTGCTGAGAGCGTCACTAGTAGTAGGGCAAGGGTCATGTATTTCCTAATGTAGTTGTCGTTAGCCTTCGGACCACCCTTCTTCATTGCTGCTCCTAGATGACGTCTGTCCGGGAAGGGAATTTGTTTACGAATATTAGGTAGACTTATGAATGCCATTGTTGCGGATGTGCCGCAGATATAGATCCCACCGATCCGCATCGAGATATCCATGAAGAAGTTGTGGATGAAGCTGAGAATGAAAACAACCAGAGATGAGAGTGACTGTTTAAAATGACGACGGATTTTGGATTTCGTGTCTGCTGCAGTGTTGATTTCGGTTTCGGTCCTGTTACTGAATATTCCCGTGTTTGTGCCGGGTCTTCTGTTGGGTGGCAAACTCTTTTGGATGGATTGAAAGCATTCCAGACCCACGAATATTGACAGAATAATGATCAAAATGCTGTAAAGTAGGATCCAAGGGTATTTTTTGCATTTTATGTAACCTTTGTAATTAATGTATTTTGACGGTTTTATACGAAAGGGACTTTCATTGGGAAATAGTCCACTGACCCAACCGAAAAAGAGGAGACTTCTAAGTGCGGGCTCCATATGGAAACTCGGGAAGTTTAGCAAAATTTGGCTTAGTGTGGATTCACTGTAGGATATTTTAAGGAATAATCTGGGAAAGGAAAATTAATTTCGGATTTTACTGAAAATTGTAAATTATGTTCGCGGTAGGGTTTCAAACATCTAACTAACTTCCCGTAGAAGGTAAAACAGTCTTTCATTATTGCAATTATGGTTTGTTTATTTATTGACCTAAAACTATACTAATATTAACTTGGCAATGACATTAATTCTATATTATGTACATACCATTATCGTGTAGACTTGCCACTTATCCTGCTTGATGAAAAATGAGGCATTTGATAATATGTATAATTTTATAGTGACTTGACCTAGGCGTCGTTATTCAAACAAAATATAATTCTAATACCTAATTAAACGGATGTTATCGTTGCCATTTAAAATCAATTAGGCTAGGTCGTTTTCGATTTCAATTTTTCTGCTAATTTTAATTGATTTTCAAGTCGTAGATCGAGCCAAGGCCAAGATTCTGAAATCATAGTATGACTTTTCCAATCATTAGTATGATAATAACGCGAACTTTACTTCAAAAATTAATGATCTATTAGTTTGTTATGCAAATAGCTTACTGTCAGCTCATATTTTTATTGAGTATGTTGTACTAACTGATCTTGCTCCGGATACTCCGGAAACGAAATATCTGTTGCGTAATTTCTTAGACCACTTTGCTTAATAATCTTCTGAACAAACATCCACTCTTATTATTAGCAATTTACATTTGAATTAAAGAGCAAAATGAAAATATAGGTTGCAGGACATTTTCCCTCCAGGACATTATCCTCCCGGACATTAGATAATACACAAAAAATTAGTTGAAGATTTAAAATTTGTATAATATTATAACATAAGTAACCTGCGTGGACATTGGCATTATTAGCAAGGAATTTTAAAATCTTGGAAGCTTCGTATAAATATTTCAGTAATAGGTGCTATATTTCTGTGTTGTATCGTAAACAAGTTTAATAGTTTAAATTAAAGTAATATAAATATTTAATAAAAACCATCTTGTAACTTCCGAAATTGATAACCTTCTGTTTGCGGTTCATGTGCATTTGAAGTATTATAAGTCTGCCTTTATCGAGCACTGTTTACGTCAGAGAGATTAGCAACTACATACACGAAATAATTATATTTAGGGATCATGTAAGTGTCGAATTAAAAGTGTGAGTAAATACGTAGACTTGACGTTGTCAACGGATAAACCATTCTAAGAAATACACATACAGTATATCACCAGACAAGCGATTTAACTCCCAAATCCTATTGATTAAACTCACTATAGTCAGTAATCATGCATTTATTATTAGTTTAGATGCATGTAGTGACATTTTTTGTATAGCAGTATTATGCAATAATCTTTATAACAGTCTACAAGTCTACACATACCGTCAGTGAGGACTCAAAATGACCCACTTCCATCTTAAAGCTAAAAACAAAATGTACTAAGTATCTACCTACACGAACGAAATTAAAATATCTTGATAACACAAACATGTTGGTGCCTAAATAGAGTAACACTTTTCAAAAAAGTAAATCGAGTATTTTACACTTTTCAAAAACATGGAAATTGAACATTTTACATTTTTCAAAAACATATAAATGGAACATTTTTCAATTTTCAAAAACATGTAAAAGGGACATTTCGAACTTTTATAAAACATGGAAGTAAAACATTTATTGCACTTTTCAGAAATAATCAACATTTTACCCATCTATCTCACGTAGTGCTTTTGGACATGGCTCATTTTAATTCTAGCTTAAATTAGAAATAGTTTATTTTGATACACATTAAGTCCTAAACAAGTTTTTGTATTAGCCCAATACTGGAAACTGGAAGTTATTTAAAATCTTTACAAGCTTATATTATTATACCAAAGGAATTGATATCAGTTTATTTTTTTTATGTTTTCTACATAATATTTTAACCTTTAATCATTTATGTCCTCTACAGACGCATTTAGTTCATATCAGCCAAACCAAACTTGTTTTTAGTAATAGTTATATATACTAGTTCATCACTGTTTTCATCTTTAACTTAATACTAGCTAACACACAAGGAATAACGTTAAACATAAAGTCCGCAGAGACATAATTTTACATCTACTAGAATAAATCAAATTTTATTTCACGAAATAAAAATTTGGCCGCAACACACAGTAAAAATCAGTTATTCACAAAATCAAAAATGGTTTTTCGAATTAGACTTCAAATTGTAATTGCAAATATTATTATAACTTTCTTTTTGGTTTCCAACTCAATCAAATGTGTCCAGAGCAGCAGCCAAAATCTTTTCTCGATCTGGGGTGGATCACCTGAAGACTATTCCAATGAAGAGGAAACTGAAACTCCAATAACAATTATCTTACCTATGAAACCACAACCACCAATATCCAGCAGTAGATCCCGTCCCCGTACTTCTGGTCGAAGTGATTTCGGAGAATCATGTGATGATTTCACTGCTCGCTGTTCTCCAAATTCACAGTTTTCCTGTACGGATGGGACGTGCCAGTGTTCGAAACCAGATGATATGGTGTATGACCCAACAACTTCAAAATGTTTCGTACGTTCCGGAGAGCAGTGCAAGTATGAAATCACAGTCATTATTGAGCCAGAACGTGTGCCTGAAACACGTCGAAAAGTCCCATCTGCTTACGATCCCGGAGATTTTTCAGAATTTACTCCATTCCATATTTCGAACGAGGAGGAGGATGACTACCAAGACGACCCATCCGGCTCCGGTTACCCCAAAACAAGACAGCAAAATCGTTACGAAGTCTTCTCCTGTGTGTCTAATGCAAAGTGTATTAATAGTATTTGTAAATGTAACCCGAATTTCTTCGAAGATGCGGATGGGCAATGTTCTAAAAGAAAAGAATTTGGTATTTATTGCACTGCTAATAACGAATGCAAGGAGCAACCAGGATTAGTATGCACAGGAGGACGTTGTGGTTGCAATCCATTGATAGCTAAGGCAAACTCAAGGAATCGATGCATCGGCCTCCCTGGTCAACCTTGCATCCGACAGCAGTGTGCGGACAATACCGTTTGTAGCAAAAACGTGTGCACTTGCACTGGTAGCTTCAGATTCGATGAAGTGGAAAAGAAATGCAAGGCGAAGCATGGGAGCGTTTGCAAAAATTCCGGAGAATGTGTCGGTTCTTTGGAGTGTTTGAACAATGCTTGCGAATGTCCATATCAGAAGCATCAGCTTTTTGAGGAATCCGAAAATAAATGCAGAAGCATCGTCTCAGCTCCTTGTGCGCATGATCATGATTGTGTTCCTCATGCCACGTGCCAACAAGATTCTAACGGTTTTCAAGAGTCTACTTGTCAGTGTACTGATGGTTTCATTGAGAGCGGACCCGGTTTTTGTTACGGAACTAACGGAAAATCCTGCTCTTCAACAAACGTATCATCTACCTCATCACCAGCTTATAAGGTTCCTGCCGAATCCTTTTTGGCGGGGATTTTGAACAGGTAAATTCGATCTAACATCTAACTTTCAAAATAATGTATTCGTTTCAATAAAATTTCATAAAGAGTATATACGGTTTTTAAAATTTCCCTCCTGTTTTTAAGCGCACCCAATGACGATTCAGGATACGTCACGGTAAAACTAGATGAGAGCAGCTGTGCGACGGACCGAAATCTTAATTGTCTAAATTCAACATGCTCTTGTGAACAGCGGATGGAAACGTTTGATGACAGCCTTGGCGCTTGTGTTGGATTAGCCGGAGCTCTATGTCGTCTTGATAGTGAAAATTACTGCGTTGAAAATTCTGCTTGTGTCTCCACTAACAAGTCAAAGAAGGCTAATCTTTTTGGGAAGTGCAGTTGTTCGGATGGATTTTCAGTTGATGCTGAAAGACGCTGTATGGAATAAAAGAATTCCACAGGCCAATAAGTCACCATCACAGTGGAAAAATATTACTGGAGAAAATAATTCAATGAAGGCTGCGTGGGCATTTTTATTTTTATTATTTCAATATTAAATTTTTTTTTAATTCATTATATTTTAGCATCATACAATAAGTAAAATAAGCACGCAGTGTAGATGACTATAATATTACGTATGTGTAACTTAGCTGAGGATTAAAACAGTTTGTCTAATAATAACGTTAACTCGTAACCGTTCTTTTAGAGTGCTTTTATGTAGTTTGTGGGTTCTCTGCGCTGCTGGTCCGACGAGGAATAGCCGTGCGCCGCATATTCATCGTTTTATAACCGGTATGAAGAACAGAATCACGATATATTCTACTTTGTTCAAGATTTATTTTATTTGGTGGTTTAAATACTTTTCTACGGATCTGTCTTCCAAAATTTCCACCAGGGGGTACAACGGCGAGGCTCCTTCCTATTTGAATTTGCGGCTCAATTCCTCTGTTTGTCGTCGTTTCTTCTTGACTGCAAATAATAATTAATTATATTTTTCATGTCGGCTTGACAACAAGAATAATAATTGTCAAACCGCCATGAATTTTTCTGCTTTCCAACTTCAATCATCAATTTGTATGATTTTCGTAGTTAAAAAAAACTTGTAATTGTTTATCTTATATATTTAAATCTAATATACCTTGAAAGCTCCGTTAGTCCTCTATGTATTTTGCGGTTCGAATTGAGTCTGTATCTACAAGTAACTATGGTAATGCTAGCCAGTAGCACCGCCATCCGTAAAATGTGCACTGATCGTGAGAAGTAATTGGCTCTCATTTTACTAAAACTTTGTGTAATATTGAATTTCCCTATATCTACAGTGCTGTCTAAAAGATTAATGCATAATAAGGTGGTGTAAGTAAACATAAATTCAACTTGACTACAATACCATATTTTGGTATCTAAATTTCAATTGATTAGGAACAAAGACCTGCAAGTGCAGCTAATTACGTGTGTTTGTACGTGTGCATTCATGTAAATTGCATTATTTTATAAAGTGGGTCATAGGAAATTCAACATGAATAATGATTTACCCAAAAAACTAAAAAATTTATAGTTGTAGTAACACAGTTGAATTTAATAAAATTTAATAATTTAATAAAATAAAAAACTTGTTCAGAAAATAATCAAGAACGAATTTAACATTTAATTTTAAATAGCAGTATAACTATATGCTCATGCGTAGTATAGGCAGGCATTGAAAATACTCAAAATACAGCTTAAATTAAACTGTTAATTGGTATTATTTTAATGGGTCCAGAACTTGTGTAAACAATTTTATACTAATTTTCTGTTACAGAATTAGAACTGTGGCGTCTGAAAAGCATTATAGTCTTCTTCGGTTGACTTATTAGGCATTCTTTTTGCGTGTATAGTTTTTTTTCCAATTTAGTCTGTAACAATTTAAATTAGCAAATAAATTAATAATGTTCACTATTAATTTAATTATAAATTAAAATTTCATACCTACAAACTTACCTATAATTTAATCTTTTTCCGGTGAGTTCTTGTTTGAGCATACTGACCTCTACTTCTTCTGACTTGCACCTTGCCTGACCTATAAATATGGTTAAAGCAGTACATAAAAATATTCCTATAGAATTATGGCGCTCAAACTTGCATAGGCAATTAAATGTAGGCTTACAATTTATTAGTGCTGGGGAGTTTTGAATTCTTAATGATATATACCTGTTTGGACCACTGCGCTCGTCAGCCTCCCCGTCCCCATCCGTCGACGCATCTAGTTTTTTTTCACTACTTACTGTTTCAACGTGGATCGTTAACACAAGTGCCAGCACCCCAAGGAACAGTAACCAGAAATGTCCTGCTGGGCTTCTCTTACCCGACAATGTAAATAGCATTTTAAGTGTCAAAATAGCTGCAACAGAGGGGCAATTTTGCTCGTGCAATGTTATAAATTGCAATTATTATGTAATTGTAGGAATAATAATATTTACTAAATATATGGATGTTACCAAGACGCAGTTAATTAGTTTTGGTTGCTATATTATGCAATCTAAATGTGTGTTATTTAAGTACGTACATGAGTCTATGGGAGCAGTGAATATACCATTCAGAACATATAGTGTTATATTTTTGTTCCAGAAAACTAATCATGTACGTATTATCCTTGTTGTATTCTCTGTAGCTATTTAAATGGTGCATTCAGATTGGAAATAAAGACTCATGCACAATAATTATTTATATTCAATCCAATGTTTACCAATTAAATGTTGAACAATCACCTAGCACAAAATTAGACGTACCGTATTTCCTGTGATAAGTATACAACCCTTGTACTATTCAAATCTCGACAACCCAGACCCGCGTACTATTACAGGCCCTCGTACTCGGTGCACTAACAATAAGTTTTAAATAGACCCATGTTGTATTCAAATTCATACCTCTCATACCTGTGCAGTGTATAATGTTAAAGTAAATACAGTTACGGTGTATGTAATTATGTACACCCTGTAAGTAAAGTGCAAAAACCATCTAAGGGATTGTCCATAAATGATGTTATGTATGACGTGGCGTTTTTCTGATAGACCACCCACCCAGCCTAAAAATTGAATGACAACTTTTTCAATCGCCTTAAATGTGTAGACTTTTAGAACCCACCCAGCCAGATGATGACATCATTTATGAACGATTCCTTATCTACAGAATATGGAGAGCTAAAATATGCAAAATATCCTAACTACAGCATTAGTTAGTACCATGATTCTAAGCTTACAAAATCATGCAAGCCTGATTTAAATAATTATTACATCTTTATTCATTTAACCACACAATATATTACCTTTGTATTATAGATTTCTTGAAGTTTGCAAGTAAATGGAAAATTTATTTTTGACTTGACTTCTAATTTTATCCTACTTTCTTCTTTTTAACAACTTGTATTCCTCCAGCACTTGGCTTCCTCATCCCCATTGTCCTTTGACTGCACGCAGCACCTACACATTCCTCAGTATCGGGCTCCGGTGTGGCTGTCGGCACGTCGCGGCGTCTACGCTTTTCAAATTGAGGAAACAAAGGGGCTGCAAAATAATTCTGATTCTGATTGGCTGACACGTCGCCTTGGATGGTGTGAAGCAGCAAAGATTTTTCGCCATTTATTGTCAAGGGAAGCCCGTTCACTGCTGATATTTTGTGCAATAAAAATAGTAATAATTAATGATCTCATTTTTTAACTATTTAAGTATAATGGGTAGTTGAAGCATACTAAACTTTTACAGTAGAAGTCCGCAATTTTTGTAAACTAATTAAATATTTTGAAAACTGCTAAGAAATTTTCTGATATCACATAACCATTATTATTTTTGAGCACTTGATAATAAAGTTTAATAATGTAATTGATTTATGATATAATTGCGGATCCGTTATATGTTTTGTTTGAATAAATTATTTTGTATGATATTGAAATTCAAGAGTTTAAAAAAAAATCTGACCATTTAAAATGACGAAGAGCGCGACTATGGAAAAATATCCTAGAATTTGAGTTTTCATGATTTTATCCGTCTTGAATACGTAGCTAGGAAACTACGTGTAGTTAAGAGTTTTGAAATACAAAAAGTTTGATACGTTTGTAACTACGTAAGATCTTTTGGATTCCGTTTGTTGTCATTGGAATAATTATGTGTTTATATAATCGGCTATTCTTAGAATCTAAACACACTCAATTCTACTGAATTTCTTTTGGAGGAAGTATTGATTCGTTATATCGAATCTAATCTAACTCGTTAAATAAGTATAAATAAAGTAGTGGCATTTAATATACTTGTACAATTAAATGAGCATAAGTAATTTATAATTGCGTACCATTAACCATACCGTACTAAAGACCTAAATTGATATTACTATGGAATTATTATTCAATCAACGCACGATAAGTTATACAGAAATATTTGACAGCTGTTTAAATTGTAAGATACGGTATAATTATAATTGAAAAATAGGCATTTGCTACCCAGACATTTTTCATCTGGACATTTGCTACCCAGCCACAAATCAAGGACATGGGATATCTATTAGCAAAAAAGCGTAGCTAAACATCTATCGAAAAAACACCAAGGCATATTTTGATTTTTGCTATTATAAGTGACATAACTATTTTAATCACGCTGTTTTCATGGTAAAGCCATAAATAATTGTACTTGCATACTTTGGACATGTATGGGCATCAAATCTTCTGGGTTTGTAAGTAAGTAGCGTGTGTGTCCGGGTAGCAAATGTCCGTGTAGCAAGTTTCCGGGTAACAAATTTCCAGATAGCAAATGTCCGTATAAAAAAAGTCCGTGTAGCAAATTTCCGGGTAGCAAATGTCAATGTAGCAAATTTCCGAGTAGAAAATGTCCGGGTAGCAAATGTCCGAGTAGCAAATGTCCGGGTAGCAAATATCCACGTAGCAAATGTCTAGGAAGCAAATTTCCTTGTAGAAAAAATCCAGATAGTGAATGTCCGAGTAGCAAATGTCCGAGTAGGAAATATCCGGGTAGCAAATGTCCGGGAAGCAAATGTCCAGGTAGCAAATTTCCGTGTAGACAATGTCCGAGTAGGAAATGTCCAGGTAGCAAATGCCCGGGTAGCAAATATCCAGGTGGCAAATGTCCGGGTAGCAAATGTCCGGGGAGAAAATGTCCAACAACCAATACAATAATTATATTTTCCGCAAAGGTAAGGATTAGCAGAATCTAATTATGTTCAAGTAAAATTTTTAGAAAAACTATTTTTTTGTTGAAATGTCTGTTCTAACAAATTCAATAATTTTAATGATAATTTTAAATTTTGAGTAGAGATTTTAATAAAATTTAAAGCTGCACATTTTTATGAAAAAATTGGTCGGGGTCTTTCCCATTAAAAAACATATTTCCAGGAGGCGAATAGGCAACAACGGCGACGCTTCGACTTCCTTTGGTGGCCACCCCCACACCAATTGTCTTTGTAGCTTTCCATACCATTACTGTGAATGTGCCGTAGGTCGTCTTAGGTGACTTTGGGTCGTACTTACTCTTTCCATTGTACCAACTACTAATTGCCATTGAAATAATTTCTGACTTATTTTTTCCAGTTCCCCCAAATTCAAAGATGTTCTGAATAGATGTTGGTGAGGATTTAAATCCAAGTTTCGCATTTGTATTTACTATGTGGTCTGCCCAACTTTGTGATTCTTGAGTTAGCTGTTACATATATGTATAAAAATATTGGAAATTATTATAAAATGGAGCTCAAATAAATGTTGACAAATTAATAATCTAAAAATTTTTCGAGTTAATTTTAAATCCAAATTAAATTTTTACGTAATTAAAATGAGCGGTTCCTACCTTTGGATCTAATGTAACTGGAGGAGCACCGTGATTAGCTCGATGCTTATTATGAAGATTGAGGGCCGTTATAGTAAAATCTTCCTCTTCTATTGCTGTCACTGGTGTCAGTGGTGTCGCATCCCTGTTTTAATTTAGTTGTATAAGTGGATTAATTTAATTAGTATTTTTTTCACACATTATGTAGCACCAAGAAATTAATTTTAAAAGCACGATAAGACACTCACCCTTCCGGTTCTTTCTTAGGTTCATCTCGCTTGTGTCGAAATAATTTGAAAGCAAATTCGTGGGTCTTATCTGTAGCAACGTTCGATAAAATATTTTCCCTCTGGAACTGTTCCACTAGTCGAGCATTTATATCTGAAACAAACCATCATAATATCTCA
>JAQFZE010001261.1:0-18890 GCA_034695245.1 Dicyrtomina saundersi | reverse complement strand
TTTTATGAATGAAATTTCAGGATGCGGGATCGAGTAGTCCGGTGATGGGAGGAAACTCTATTCCAAACCAAGGTTGCAACACAACTAGTCCAAATATGCCCAGTCTGAATTCCGGAAACAATCACAATGTAAATTCATTCTCGCTTTCCTTAAATGATGACCATGATTCAATTAATCAGTCCCATCAGCAGCATCATATACATAATAGTCACTCCCTTCAACATCAGCAACAACAACAACAACAGCAGCAGCAACAACAACAACAACAACAACAACAACATCAGCAGCAGCAGCATCATCATCTACATCACATTCAATTAAATTCAAGTCATCGAGGAAATGCGAATGGGAACAATGGTAACGGCGGAGGAGGAGGAGGAGCAGGTGGAGGAGGAGCACATGGTGCTCTGAATAATTCCGGCAGTTACACAGTCAGTGTTAATATCAGTAGTCATCCTAGTTGTAGTATGCAGAGTAGTACTTCAAGCTCAAGCTGTAACAACAACAGCAACAACAATCAGACTGCGAGTCATCAGAATAATGGTCACAGTCACAGTCACAGTGACAATAATAATAATGGAAGTAATGAGGGTGACCTCCCCACTCTCTCCCAGTTGTCACAAGCAGATCTGAGTGGACTCGTCGCTCCGCTCGATGAAGATGATGATGAGGACTTGTTCAAACAACTCGGTGAGACATCTTTTGAACTGGATGCAATTCTGGGAGAATTTGTGGATGAGAATAATCCAAATAACTCTCAGTTCAACACATACTTACATCAACATCATCTCCAAAATCCTCAACATCAACATCATAGTAACGGAAATCCTAATCAACATGGGAATAGTAATAATAATAATAATAGTAACAACAACACGGCTCAACAGCCACATCATCTCTCCAATGGCCATCCAAGTATAAATAGTGGGAGTAGTATTAATGGGAATCAAGTTGTCCACTGTCAACTTGATGACCGCTCCTCCTTGGCAAAACGGAGGAAAAAGAATATTAAGTGTGAGATGAGCATGGATGATCACTCTCATGGTCATCATCACAATAATAATGGACCAACTCCCATCTTAACCATGTCCAACAATTCACACCGAAATAAACATGTGGGATCCATTCTGCAGAGTCAACTGTGTCAGGCACAACACCAGGACGGAATGAGTCGTATGAACAAAGTTACGATTGCCTCCGCCAATCCACTTCTTGCCGGTAATATTATTGAAGGAGTAGGCAGAATTTTTCTTTGACGGGGGGTGCACGTTCCTATATTTTTTGTTTGTTTTTTTTTAAACTGCACCTTCAAAAACTTGTGTTCTTTGTGTTTATTTGGTAGCCCACTATTATATCTTATTTTTTATATTCTCTTAATTTGCTCAATGACTCATACTTATTTGTTATTTTTGATTGTTAGTATATTTTATTTTATTGAAACTATATTATTGCCTTTGATGTGTTAATTTGTAATTGACTCATCTTAATTAAAAATTCTGCCTACTCCACATTTTATTCCTTAAGGCTCTTGTACCTAAAAAAGTACTTGAGAGTTATTTATTTTTATTATACATTTTACAATAGTCCTTGTTCTTGATTGGTAATTATGGATATGGATTTATGGATGACTATAATCTTTTGCAAATTTAGTGGATTCAGTAATCATTGACTTTAAAAAAAAAGTGTTTTCGCAGTGTATAAATATGCTGAGATAAATGCCCAATGAATTATGCTGAGATTTCTATGTAGTACATACATGCACTATCATTAGTCCAGAACTGCTTAATGAACAACTGAACTTGGAATTTTGCGTCAACTGAAATGTTAAATTTGAACAGTGCTTATAGGGTTGCCACATGTCAATATTGTTATTTGTGAGATTAGAAATTTTGGCCTTAAGAATTTAGATGTGAATATCAATATTTTTTGTTTGTTAGTAATATTCTTCAATTTTTAGGTATAATTTGAATTTAAATACAAATGTTAGTTCACCTTTGTTAAGGAATTTAAATTGAAAATTTTACATGATAGAAAACCTATGCACTTCCTCCAAAAGTTCACAATTTAAAGTCATTCTTATATTAGGTAATTTAATTCGTATGAAAATGGGATATGGCATTATGTTTGTATAAGTATATGTGTAGGCATGCTCTTAGTCTGATCACATTCAGAATATTTGAAAAAAAAAACCAAAAGGCAAGAATTAAGTCCTGCCTTGTTGTACTAACCATGAATCAGGAACTTGATTAATGATTTTTAGGACAGAGAGTTTATAGACGGAGATAAAACTTTGTGAAAATTCTTTTACAAAGTCCCTATTAATACTCCAGATTCCAGGGGGACATGTGGCAACCAAAATGAAAACTGGCTGACTTAACTAGAAAAATGTGTTGAGAGCATCTCTAATATGTATCTCTGACGCTCAATATTTTTCCAAAATATTAATTTTTTGTATCTGTGGCAGAAAAATTGGCAGCCCCAATGACACCTGGTATTGGGGAAGGAAATAATCACCGTCACTGCAACAATGGAATGAACAACAATGGGATGGGACACATGATTGAAATCAAAAGTGAATGTGTGGGTTCACCTGACAGCGCTTCAGTCAAAGGTTAGTATATACTGTATATTTACTCACAGACTAAATTGCAAATCTAGTGATTTAACATTGTCAAGAAATACTCAGTGCATACCCCAAAACAAAACGTGAGTACGTCAGGAGGCCCTGGATGACGTTTACAAGACTTTACTTTTGTCTTATCATTTTGGACTTGTTCCTTCCATATGCATTCATCCATCCATCCGCTCTAGATTATCTCCGCTCCGACTGCTCATATTATTATAGTCTCGGTCTCGCATTGAAATTAAACCCATTATTTCGCCAAAATTGACTCTCTTATATGACCATTTCCTTATGTCCCTGTCCCCGCCTGGGTCCGTCTTTTGTCCTCCAAACATATAATTATCTACACGCTTAGTACACACAGTCAACAGTGAGTCTCTAGGAGTTTTACATTTGGTTTGTTTTAAGGAGATGTCCTTTATGTGTGCAAGCTGGAATATCATCATATGGAATATGTCATTATTGATCTACCGTAAAATTAACACGACACATATACATACTCACGTTTACTTTTCTCAACGAGAATTTTGCACACAAATATATAACCCCAGCATATTTGTTACATCGATGTTGTTCAGCACTTGAAGTGAGCATCATCAAAAGTTCCACTTTTCATCCAAAATTCATATCCAAACCCGAAAACACCGAAAACCGAGAACCGAGGACATGTACCTAGGTGGTAGCTTATTTCCATGACGTTGACGATTCGAGAGAAACTATTGATGGAAATGGAGAATAGTTTGATCGTAAAAGTTTCCATGCTTTGCAAATATATATAGGTGGTGCGTAGTAGAGTTATGTGAAGTATAATATAGCATAATAGGTGATATATATGTACATGGCACATGGGGCTCCATGGGAAACTTTACTTCTTTTCAGCTTAATTGATTTTACAAATTTTAATCCATTCTGACACACGTTTATGAGCTCATCGGAAATTATAAGTTCACCCGCTGTTCTGTATTCTGTGTATGTACCTAGTTATGTAAAGGAGTGAGAGAGCTCAGGACTTTTTGCCCATTCTCAATTTGCACTCCTTCATCATGCACATGAGCCATGTCTAATAGGTGCTTGATTGTAGTTCGTAGAGGACCTTCCGGTATACGTAGTAGTAGTAGTCAATAATAAGTAAGTAAGGCCATGTTTTAACTCTCAAGGTGTGGATGTTTTCTCTCTCTCTCTCTCTCGGTATGGCATTATACATATATATATGTGTGTAGGACTTCTCTCAGTCTGGAGTCTGGACCCTCGTTATTGGTAAATATTGTATAATTTTTCCACCTTTTCAGAGTTTAGAGGTGATTGAAAGGACGTTTGGTCAACGAACGGAGGAGTGTGTATAGTTGGTAGTTTTACACAGAGACATATAGTTGTTTGATGCTCAATATTCATATTCATGAAGTGAAGTACCTACCTACGTCGGTCGGTCGGTGTGGTAGGTAGGTACGTTCCCTTGTTATACGATATTATGACCAAGAACTGGAGAGTGGGAACATTGTATTTAACTGTAGTAATCACTTTATATCATTTTACCGTTTTTTTTATCTCCCTCTCTCAACACATAATATATCCCAGGCACCCAACAACTTCAGTATTACTTCACAGAACTTCACGTAAGTACGAGAGTACAATGTCGACGTCGAACTCGACAACCACAACGACAACGACAATGGCAACATAACATAGATTAGGTGTACGAAAATCATACGTTAATGCTCCAAGTTATAATTCATTACAAAAAAAAAATAGAGGAGGGAATCAGCTATTATATAGTACTTAATATGCAGGGCGTTGAGAGTTATGCAGCTTGAGTTTCAAGTCAAAATCTATTTTAATTCCATGTAAGTTTTTTCCTGATTCACTATAATCGACATGACGACGACTACAATTTTAGAATTATCTGTGTGTGCAATTGCGTCCTAATTTGTCAAGTTAAAAAAAACCCTGGCAAATATAATGAACCTAGTAGTAAACAATTCTAATATATGATACCACACAGTACATAATATTGTTATGTTATCCCAGTAGCACTCTACGTGGGGTACGGGAGTCAGTCACAGGAGATAGTGCGGATGGATATTTTTGTATCACGTGGTTTAAATGGTGGTATAGTAAATTCAATCTCACTTTAGATGGATATTTCTTTTGCCGTACTTACATACGGGAAGAAAGTCTTTTTTTTAGACAGAGCGTGAGAACTTTCGTAAAATGGTCCAGATTCATTCATAAAATCCAGTTCAGTCCATGTTCCAGATTCATTCAGAGCGTCGTCTACTTTAATTAATTATGAATAATGATATGCCTACCCAATTATTTCATTACTCAAGTGACATTTTTAACCCAGAACCAGAAAAAGTCCGAAGCCTAGAAGCCGAGACTACCTACATATCCCTATCAAGTCAAAAGATGTGGTGAATTCCCTATTTTTCATGACTCAATTTCTTTCCTATAGGTAGGTATAGGTGCATGTGTATACTGCTATGTGACCGTATACTTGGTACATACGTAAGAGTGTTGAGATTTGTGGATTTAGAGAAAGAAAGTCGGCCACTGATGTTTTGGGACTTTGGAAGTTTGGCAAGTTAAAACCGTGTTTTATGCTGTGCGTAACTCTCAATAAAATTAAGATTACTCTCTCTCTCTCTCTCTCTGAGTGAGTGTGTGCCTGTGTGTGTGTATGTGTATTTATGTATGACTTACAATTTTGACATACAAATAAAATGAGTGAATGAGTCCAGACTTTAGTAGAAAGCAATAATGGATGTAAGGTAGGAATACAAGGTTGTGTTTCGAAACCCAATTGAAGCACATAAGAGAGAGAGAGAATTCGCATTCACGTTTTTTTCCAGGAACACCTTTCATTTCGTTTTCCTCCTGATATTTATTCGGTGGGACGACGACGACGACGTTTCCAGTCATTTTGGCTGGACTTGTTTTCACGAAGTAAATAGTAAAATAAAAAAATCCGCCTGCTCCTATATACTCTGACCTGCTATATACATATACAGCTTCTGTCTACTTCTCCTCTTGTCGCTGCTGGTGCTGGTCACTGTTTTTGTGAGATTGTGATAGGATCGTGTACCTACTAAGGTACTATGTCTGTGTAGACTCTAGACTTGACACAGTATATATTGCAATAGAAGTGAATTTCGAATTCGACTCCATTTTTTTTTACAATGTGTATTTTACCTGTTCTGTATTCTGTATTATATCCGTATATATATATATTACATATAGGGAGCACATAGATTTTTTTTACGGCTTAAAATCGTTGTTATATCTGCTATTGACATACTCTTTCAAATTTTATCTTTGTTCTCGAAACCCCCCAGATAAGAAATATTTACACGAAGCAAAAATGCAAGGGATCTTTATCAAGATTTATAGAATTAAATGAGTATATTGTATTTGTTGTATTTGGTTGTATTTGTAGCATTCAGTATGGTATAGAGTATAGGAGAGTGTGTGGTATATGGGTATATTGAAGGTTCCGTACCGGTACCGGTACCGGCATCGGCACCGGCACTTTAAATATTTTCCTAAAAAGCATCGTCTAATCTGTTGGCAGGTCAGGTTCGCGCACACTGCATCCTACATTATACTCACTGTACACCCAAAAAGCGAAAGAGCCTAATAAAAAAAAGTCTTGAGGAAAACAACTCTCGTGAAAGTTTTTGTATGGAGCGCACTACTATAAATATATATTTTCTATGTATGTACATGGTGGCTTGTGTAGACAAAAGATGAAAGACTTTGATTATACATCCTCTGTTTTGCCTCCTGCTTTTTATGTCCACTTGAACTTTGATTTGCTTCTGTGTACTCAAGAGTCTGTGAAACTGAAACGTGTGCTATATGTAGTTATAGGTTAGTCCGCTCGTCAGTCATAGTGCAGCTCAGTTTTGTAGGAAGGTACATATGTGGGTCGAATTGAATTTTATTTTAATAGTATGATTTCAAAACCGCAACAACAAAAGCTTATAATATTGTACTACTACTACTACTCTCTTGTAATTTCTAATCTTAACTCTGTTTGCCTTGGCTGATTTCCCTACATTTCTTATAATATTTTCTTGTTCTAGTTAAAAGTAAAAGAAAAAAAAAGTTATAGAGCGCCCGTTTGTTTCCCTATGCCGTCGCCGTGCCTTGTAACTTTCAAACAAAAGCATAGGACATAAGTAAGCAAGAGTAAAGCACACAAAGTGTACAGCTCACCAAAATAAAAAAAAGTAGTTAATACATTTAAAGGAAATCAAAAGTGAAGTGTATTAAAGTATAAATCGTTCTGGAATGTGTGATATGACTCGCTCACAAAACGCACATATATAGGGGAACACGTCGTAATTTTTATGAGCACGAACTTCAACCTGTATGGTCAGCTCTATTAGAACACTACACTACAAGAGTCATAAAATTTAAATATCGTTGTATTTTGGATGGCTGGGTGGTCGCATATAGGTACACTTTCTGGAGGCTATATGGTTTAATTTTTTGTCGCTCTCCGTGTCGCAGTACTGTCGGTATCGGGCAGGAACTACGTATGCATATAGTGTAACATTGCTCCTGTTTCCGTCTCATTTCCTCTCATTCTCATGAAAAGTTTTTTATGTGCCTGGACACAAAAAAATACTATTTAACAAATTTATAGGATGAGTAAATTACCGTATAATTAATTATAATTAATTATAATGTAACTCTTGTAATGAAAGTTAACTTTTCTTATTTTTATTACTTGGAATATCCGTTTTGCAAATTCGTATTTATTTTCAAGGAAAAAATTCAGGAAATTAATTTTTCTATATGTATACCGTCAACCGTGCGTTACTACCACGTAGGTTACCAACTTACACATGATTAAATAAGGAAGTAATTATTTTTTAAAAAAAAGAGGAGCCCTTTGCTATACAGTTGTAGACTATAATAAGATAAATTGATAAATGGCTAAATGAACAAAGGAGGCATTTAAAGGAATGAGTAGAATATTTCTTAGTATTTACATAGGAAAGTGTTTCTCGTATTTTTATTTCCTATTTTCCCTGAACCCATTCTTAGGAAACTTTGTTAGTTTAATTCTTCCAAAATTAAACGTACGTACGTACGTACCTACATGACATTAGCACTTCCAGACTCCCAGCTGTTCTATTATGTAGCAATTTAAATATAATTTGTTTTTCAAACATTCTTTTTTCCCCTTCTCTCTCTCCTTATTTATCAATTAAATAAATCAGTGTGTAATTACGTGCTTCTAGTTTATATAATTATGTTAGTATATAGGGAAATGATAGGAATCAACATTTTGATATTTATCCGTCCGAATCATTAGGTTGTGTATAGTCAGAGACTTTGAGATTCAAATCAATGACCGGAATGTGGGGAAGTGTATGTATATGTTATGGACCCAAAGGGATTTGCAATGTGTAGTAAAGTAGGTAGGTGGGTACTCTGTATGTACGTAGTATTTATCAAAAATCAAAACTGTCGCCGTTCTATTCCATAATATTCTGGATTCTGGGCTACGACATGAAAATGAAATAAATACAGATCAGCAGAAATCCCTACATACCTACCTACCTACATATATATAAATAGGTAGGGTAGGGTAGGGGCTCGCAAATATATAATGAAACAAACTCCATTCTCCCCCCACCCCCCATAGTTTTGCCACGTTATAGTTCTGTAGTACAATTATTCATCGGTTGAATCTATTACTAGAGGGCTATATGGTATAGCCTATAGGTTAGGTCTCAGTCAGTATTTCAGGGTTACTTTTATACAGTTCCTATTTGCATGTGGTCTTGGTTTCGGATTTATTTCCACGTACAATTTTCGATGACGCTAGTTGCTTTTCACTTTGGCATATAGAATCTTTTTGCAGGTAGTTTACTGTGAGCAAATAATAAAGTTTATACGAATATTATATTATGATTATATTTTATTATTATTAGTATCCCTCCCAGCCGAGCCGGTGCCGGTATATGATATAGTGTGGAGTAATGTCGGCGTCGGCACAGTTCAAAGTTGCTATAAAAGTATATGCATAATATGCTGTCACGTCACGTCTGTAAGTCTTATTTTTGATAGTCACATCTTTGACTTGGACTGCCCCAAATCCCAAATATGACACTGCGCTCAGCACATTTAATTTTTCTGAATAATATCTTTCACGCCTCTCTACTTGACAATTTGACCGATGTATCTATTTCGTATAATTAAACTATGCTATTGGTAGCAATTTATTTCCCCGTTTTCCACCGTCAAGTCTACATGTACATGTTTAAATGCAACTTGAATTAAATGAGTAATAAGTTAGCCCCTGAGTGTCCCAAAATATATAGTTGATTTTTTGTTTTATTTTTATAGTTTTTTCCTCTCAGTCAGAGTCTCTGCCAGGAGAGCGGCAGGCAGTAGCATTGCCTTTGCCGCCGGTGTGCGTTCCGTCGTTGTCGTTGTCATTCCAATTGAAAATAATGTTTTTTGAATATATATCAAAATTAAGGAGCGTACAATCTTGGGAATCCAACGTATGATTCGTTAAATTGTGCCGAAAATTTTTGGCTAGGGTCTGCAATAAATATGCAATAAAAAATGTAGTGTCTAATTCGTGACATGCGAAAATTATTCGGAATTCAGAGCACATGACCGTGAACCATTTGCCTGTATGTAAAAGTATATACCTATATACACTTGGGCAGTGAACATAATATTATGCTATATAATATATATATACTCCTTTTTGCTCAATTCCTTACCCGAACATTTACTCGAATCATATCATATCAGTATTTACATTTCTTTGAAATTCCGAGACATGTGTGTGTACATCACTTTGATTGATAAAATTAAAAATTTCAAGTATTTTTATTTAATGTTTATAGACAGCGACATTCTATACATATATATTTTTAGCACTAAATAAATTCATTGAAATGATTACATTATTATTATTAGTATCACAATTCTTCAAAAAAAATGTAGGTAATGGGTGAGTGCGTATATCCGGAGGAGTGATTTTAGATTTTTGTTATGTGTACATAGTGGTGTACTATTATTATTTTGACTAAATGTGAATTTACTATGAATTGTATAAAAATTACACACACACACACACTTCTTGTGTTTCCAGTACCAGTACCAGTGTAGATATAATTATAACTATAAAAATAAACTATATAGCCTATATAGCTGTAAATTTAATTTCGTGTAAAAACATATGGCCATAATAATATGTGAGAGGAGTTGAGAAGTTGCTGCCCTATGGTTATGGTATAGTCCTCTCAACTGATTCTGATGTCGTGGTGATGGTGAGGGTATATAGACTCTCTCAAGACTGTTGACTGTAGTAGATTCCCAGTCAATCGTAGAATTAAAAAAAAATCTTCAGTCAACATGGACTTTTGCCAATCAGTGACATGAGTGTAGGAAAAAGGAATGAAGACGTAAGTATCTTCACTTGAAATACATGCACGTAGGACATCTTGACATTTGAAGGAATTACACACACACACACAGAGCACACACACATACACACACAGTTTCATTTTTATCTCCGAGTTCGAAATTCGAATTTGACTTCGACTTCAAATCCGAGTCAACGTTGAACATGTCCTTTACTTGATTTTTTTTTGATTTTGCTTTACTTTGGTGGGAAATGTTTCCAAGGAGGAAGTAGACGTAGAGAGAAGTCGGTACCTACACACTTTTATTGTTCACAAGTGTATAAACATAGGTCATAGCCAAAAGTTATATACTCACACTAGTCAGTATTTACGTCTTCTCCTAAACTGTATATATATATCAATAGACTTGGGCTGAAAATAAACACAATTTTGTATAAACGAGCATCCGTTTTCCGCAGTGTTGTATAGCTGGAGTTGGAGTATTGGAAAGGACCTACCTACGTACACAAAAAATACGTATGTATTTCACTGCGGCGGCTGTATGTGGCGGTTTTTATTTCCTATATATATATACCTATATATATTCTTGAAAAAAAAAGAAAATCTAATAAGATTCTATAGAAAGAGAAAGATACTCTGTGCTCTCCACTCTCTGTATGTATAGGCTCATTGTTTTGGCGTCCTCCACATATTTTGTGCGTTGAAGAAATACAAAAAAAAGCGTTGAGCGCGCGGTGTTCCTTCTTTTTTACTTTTCTCTTGATAAACCCATTCCTTCCTCACATAATAATATGTACGAGTACGAACGAGGGCCGAACGCAAACTCTTACTATCAAACATCAAACAAGGCAACTCCTTAATGTTTATGAACTCGACTGTGTTTACGTGGCTATAGATACTTTAGCCAAGGAGATTTTTACAAATACTTTAAACCTTTTTTATATCGTAATAATATCAGTAGTCATTTGGATTGAAGAAAGAATGTACATAACTTCTTTTTTTCAATACATTTTGATTTTTACTTTGCATTGCGTAAACATATCGTCTGTGAAGAACCAAATGATCCATATCCAATTTAAGCTAGAATCAAATCGAGCTATGTCACAAATACAAATTGAAAAACATGCGTAAAATTTTAATTAAGAGTTTTTGAAAAGTGTAAAATGTTCTATTTACATGTTTTTGGAAAAGTGTAAAATGTTCTATTTACATGTTTTTAAAAAGTGTAAAATGTTTTATTTACATATTTTTGAAAAGTGCAAAATATTCTATTTAAATGGTTTCAATACATGTTTCAATAATTTTGTAGATAGTGGATTTTTAGCTACAAATGGATATGGGTCATTTTGGTTCTTCACAGACGATATGTGTGTAATCCACATAATATGTAAACACTTGATTAGAGCCTATTGTAAAACTGGAAGTATTTACAATTTCAATATTTACACATTGACATCACATTTATTTATTTTTTATTTTATTTTTTTGTTACTATATTTCAAAGGTGATAAGAACACCGTCCCAGACACGAGTTGTGTCAAATTCTGTGTGTTTTAATAAATATAATATGCAGATTGTAGAATTTAATGGTGGGTGAGATTTGGGGAAGATGGATTTAGAGAGAGAGAGAGAAAGGAAGGAAGATTGAAATTTAGCAAAAATTGAGGGCAAAAAACAGAGCATACATTTTCCGTGTATTTTAGTTAAATTAAACCTTGATCCTTTTGTCGTTGTCTATACTTTGTCTAGTACAGTATGTACCTACCTAGTTGATAATTGAAGTCTGAAATAGGGAGAGAGAGGAAACTTTTTACTTGTAGATAAAATGACGTCTGGTTTAATGGTACTGCGGTGCTGTTACGTACTGGTAATCGTACTCTGGTTATTTGCAGACGTCATTTTGATATCCCGGAGTGAAAGTCAAATGCACGAGGTGTATAGAAACTGACCTTGGCTTTGACCTGCACTTCTTGGAACTTTGCGGAACACCATATGTTCAACTAATTATTATATTTTTCTTTTATATTATTTTCTTCCAGATTCCATAGATATACAAAAACTTTTTGATTCATTTTATTTCACTTATTTTCTTGAGCCTAACCAATTTAATGTTGTAAGGTATATAGGTAGGTACTTTGATGTCTGGGTAGGGCCTCCTTTAATACGTCTGTCTGTCTGTCTCCTATGGTGACTTCCAGTTCATTATGCTCTATATAGAGACTAATTTTTCCATTCACTGCTGATTTTGAGCTAGTTATAGACCGAGGGCTTTTTTTGTCATTGTATCACTCACCATTCCCTTGTCTGTCTCACAGTATCCCATAGAAATCTCTACCACCACTCGATTGCTATAACGGGTTGAATTGAAATTAACTCAAGAAGTTTTTCTTTATTACCATCTATGAAGACTGTCAAAATTAAAGCACTACAGTACGCATTTACATCGTAGGCGTTCCTTATTATGCTCCGGTTTTATTTTTATATAATATCAGTATTTACTTGCTAAGCATAATCACATAGTTTTACCTCTGTATATTATATGTTTTTGTATTCATTCAAATTTTTTTTTTGAATTTAGTCAATTTTTACAATTCCTTTTATGAACTGTGAACTACGACGAAGACGAACAAACAAGGTACTCGTCGTCGTGAGCTACATATTTTCAATTCATCAATCCGTGTCTCTGTGTCGGTTGCCTCCATGTTATCTTCAAAGTTGTTTTCATTTTCAAAGTCGCAGCTCCCCTGCTGTGACCACCGCCGTTCGAGACCTTTATCCCGATTCCAAGTACATTTCCCAGACAGACTATATTTCCCTCCCTTTCCCGCCTCCAAACTTCTCATGCTAACTAAGTGTGTTCACATCCAACCAAAGGGATTTTGATGTCTCGTCGGGCATTATAACGGGCCTCTTCCAATCTAATTTGGGCAAAATCCAATCTCCTCGCTTGACTTTTGTGGTCAGGAGGAAATTCTCATATGGTGTAATTAAAGAGATTTTCCACAAAATATTGAATGAAAATGTGTGTACTTTTGTCATTGACACTTTGTCGGGGGGGATTTGTTTTGGAGAGTGGAAAAGGTAAAAAGTTTTTGAAGTCAAAGTGATGGAAATATGCAAGTACATTAATGTAGCAATTCCTTTAGTCCTTTAATATTTCAAAACGTATTACTTTTTTTTTATTTAAGTATTGGCATTGGCAGATCAAAGTAGTAGAGTTTTTGTTTTTTTGGCAAGGAAACGAGAGTAGTATACGTTCCGTGTACGTAAGGTATTTGGTTTTGGGAAACAATTTTTGCCCGGAATGACGTCATCCTCGTCGTCGTCGTGGTAGATAGTTGTTCCTATATCGTGGTCGTTATCGTCGTTCCCGTCGTGAGTGAGGAGAGAATCTCATTCAAATATAGAGTGTAAAAGAAACAGAAGCAACCTTCATGGTATGGTACATAAGGTTTATTTCTTGAATTAAATTTGGATGCGTAGAATTTTATTTGCTGAGTGCGTGATAAACTAACCTCAAGCAAGGTTTTTTGGAGAGAGAGAGAGAGAGAGAGATTTAAATATATATACTATGTATTAATGGGAAGTTGGCAGTTCAAGCGAAAAAAAAATTCTTGAAGAAGAAGGAGAAGGAGAGAAACTCTGTGTTTCTGTTGACTGTTGATGTTTCAGGATGAAATGTTTCTCCTTGAAACGATGACAAGTCTCCGAATCTGAATCAATCTGCTCTCACGCTGAAAAGGAGCGGAGAATACAGTAGTGTGTCATTGGACAGGGCAGGGGGTATCGTTTTCTCTTGACGACCGACTCCCGGTCCCGGTCCCGATACTTCACCCATACAATAATAATAATAAACCTATTAAAATTTATAGGAATTTTTTATGTAGAAAATTGTATAAAAAAAATGAAATGTCATCTGTCATAGGGAATCTCTTCCCA
This sequence comes from Dicyrtomina saundersi, assembly GCA_034695245.1. Lineage (NCBI taxonomy): Eukaryota > Metazoa > Arthropoda > Collembola > Symphypleona > Dicyrtomidae > Dicyrtomina > Dicyrtomina saundersi. The sequence goes on along the minus strand of JAQFZE010001261.1, from coordinate 4,931 downwards.
CACACAACCATTTCTCTTCGACAAAGCTAATTTTATGCTTCCAATTTTTTTTTTTACATTTTTTTGATTTGAATCTCAAGTATAAAGTTGTAGAGTGTGGTAACGGTTCGAATGTGGAATGTTCTCCTCTTTATAATTATACATTATGCTTTTATATGCGAAATTGAAGAAATTGCAGATTATAAAAATCCAATAATTCAAACTGTGAATCCGAATCGATGAAAATCGGCATCCCACCACACAACTTGTACAAGGTATAGGTGGTAGGACAGGAAAAAAAAACAAAAACAAAAGTTGTATTCTTCTATTTCTATTTCTTCTGTTTCTTTGGGTTCGGATTCGCTAACCTATTTAAGCAGTCTATTAGTTTATTAGCTTTTAATAGCGGATGGGAGAGGTAGGGGAGTTGAAGTGATGGCTTTTCAACTTATCAGGACAACAACGTGAACGATTAGTCCTGTACAAATTGTGAGTTGGAATTGAACTGGAAAGCTATATCCTTTTTTAAAAGAAGCATACCACCTATATATATAGGTATCTTATCGTTAAAGTTGTAATTTATAATGCCTATAGGTAACCTATACCATACCCATGTACATTTTGATGTGTAACCCGAAACGACCGCGAGAGTTGAAGAAGCAGAAGCCGAAGAAGCCAGGAGAAGGAGACCCAGAATAACTATATGTACCGTCTACCTATGTGATCTTCATTGACGCAGTAGGAAGGAAACATTTGTGTTGTCTATCTTCTTGAATCCATTTTATTAATCGCCTGAATAAATTACATTGACTCAGCCAAAAGTTTTTCTCAAAGTTGATAGAACTCTCTCTCATTTTGAGGAGGCTCAACAAGAGTACTGATAATATGTGCTATGGGGGGACCTATGTACCTAGCTACGTAAAGTACATTCTACGTACTCTGGCTCTGTCCGTGGAAGGACTGGAAATGGAAGCACACACTAAAATTTACATTAGGAACGTACCTACTACCTACTACTACATACTACGATGAGACGATGATTTTATTTGCGTGCCAAAGCCAGAACCAAAACTAAAAAACCAGAGCCAGAGACTATTTTTTTTTTATTCTTGTTGTTCAAGTTGAAACCAATGCAATGATCTCTACATCACATCACACATCCCATCGTACTCGTACTCGTATTTCTATCGTCTTGATTTTTGGCTCACCTCCCCGTCTTAAATATCACATTTCCGTGTATTCCCAACCTTAAGTGCCAACTAGTAAATTTATAATGAAGAGCGTAAACAAACAGAGGACGGGAACGGTGAACGGGTTTAGATGGAGAAGGGAGGGACCGAAAAAAACATTTTACAGAGCTCGTCATAGTACACATAGGAAGACAAAACTCAAGCAGAGTCTCTAACCTTGTCTATTATTTCATGACTGACATTGAGTTTTTGATCTTCTTCTTTTTTTTTTATGTGAGTTTTAAAATTAAACGGAAGAGCTTCATGGAACAATTAAATGTATCTTCTCTATGATTTTTGTCATTGAAACAGTACAGTTTAATTTTATTTTTACGAGGAGGATTATTCACATTAATTTGCATATTATGAGCTCGTACAGCAGAGGTGGTATTTCTGCCTACATTTTCCCCAAGATGAAGGCATTGTCACTTGTACGACGAACACGGCGACGACGACAACGACAAACACGAATGCTAAAGCAAAATAACAATAAGGGGAAGGTACTCATCATCACCGCCGCTCACCGTAGATTGTGTGGTTGGGGCTCCGGCGAGAAGTACAAAGACAATCCTATCATATATCCTATCATTAACATTGGAATTGGAATTAGAATTGGACGTCGATGACACATCCACTTCTTACACACACACAAACAGACAGACAGACAGACAGACGCACACACTCACACACATTTAGGAATGAGAATTAGGAATAGGAATTATATTTTTTGGATTTATGGACTGAGGCGATATATATGAAAATTTTTTGAATGCGATTCACGCGTCACGCGCATTCCCTCTCATCACAGATTATCAATGCGTCCGTACATCGGACGAAGAGCACGTTCTTACGAAAGTGAGTTTGATCAGCTGAAAGTAATCTTAAATTGGGCCAAGGACGCTCCTTTCTCTTTCCTTTTATTATGGAAATTCGTACATATACAGAGCAAGATAGAGGGGAGAGAGAGAGATAAAAAAAACCATCCGCTGTCTCACTCTGAACAGATAGTTAGAAAAGAACATATAGACGTGTTTGCATTCAACTCTTCAAGAAATCACACTTGAGTTACTTATGTTGTATTATGTAAGTATGTAAGTAGTGAGAATAATGACTGTGAAACCATTGCATATTATTATAAAGTCTCTCTCTCTCTCTCTCAGCTCCGTTCGATGCTCCATACTGTGCCGTGTGGATGATGAGGAGGAGAAGTACATGCTAAATTGGCGACTCACACTCTTCAATCAGAGGAGGCTTCTTCCATCCTTTCCATCTAATGTTTCAGGTCTCGGCATTATTTTTATGCACGGACCTACCTACCTACCTACCTACCTACCTACCGACTTACCTATGGAAAGGTTTTTCATTCCTTCTAATTATATGATAGAAGTGAAGAGGACTGTGGAAAGGGGGGGGGGGGCATATTGTGGATGTGCATATTACAGCGTCATTTTATTTTCGCCTCTGCCTCTGTGTGTGTGTGTATTGCAAATGCGTCGTCTAATTGTGTACAAACTATGTATAGAGCCCAGAGTGAGTGCTATTTGATATTTAAAAGCTAGACAATAAGATGGAAATGAATCTTGGGCTTTGGCTTGGCAAAGCATAGCTCGGGTAATTACTGCGTTTATCTTCAGTTTACCTTCTTTAAATACCTTCTTTTTCTATAACGTATATTATGTGGCTATTGTTCCGAGTCCGATTTCGATTTCGACTCTGGTGTTTGTCACTACACAGCATTCTATAGTGTGTGGATCTTCTTGAGATGTGTAGGTAGCGTAGGTATGTAATTATATTTTTATTGAATGTGAGCCATTAAAAGTTTAGGTTTAAGGCACGTTACGTTATTGCAGTCTGTGGTGATGGACTGGCGATGAGTCCCGACGGCCTACTCCTACCTACACCTCCTAATGCTAATACTCCCTCCCTCCCTACCTACGTAGTGTGTGTGTAATATTAGTATATTTTTGTAGTTCCTGTTTGTCAAAGCTCTCCATCTCCCCCATATCAAGTTATTAGGCTTGCGTATGCTTTGAATGAGATGAGAGCGGAGCATTGAATTTAAATCAGTTGAATAATAGTCGTATCAAAAGTATGAAGGTATTGAGGATGCGGTGAAGGAGGGCTGAATGCTGAGACAGTCTCTCTTCTCTCTGGGTTTTTATGAATTGGAATTCTAGTAAACAGCTTTGTAATCTACACCGATGTAGGGATGTGTAGGGATAAAGTAGAGTGCGGTCGGTTCGGGGAGAAGAAGAAGCCAGAGCCAGATCCAGCGTCGTCTTAACGACAGAGACAAATTTAATACTGGCACTCGGACTATATACTGTATTAGGCTCTGCTCCTATAGCCTATAGGGATCATGGTGCCGTATGGTTATATCAACAGTTTGTGGAGAAGACTTTGCCCACATAATGTGCTCTTGTGCTCTCCCGTGTCCATTATCTAGAATTTGATCTGGGTGCTCTTTTCCATTTTTTTCCCCTTTTCTTTTCTCTCTTTCTCCGCGTCTTTCTCGTGTCTTCATCTCTCTGTCTCTCTCTCTCTCTGTCTGTCTGCGCGTCTCTTATGTCTTCCCGGTCTCATCTCAAGTCTGAATTCTGAATGTAGCTTGAGGTATAGTGGTAGGTAGGTACCTATGTCTGGCTCTGGAGTCTGGAGAAGGCGAGCGGAGAGACAGTAGACAGTAGTCAGACATCACTGGGGCATGTACAGAATTTAGACTAAAGTATGAAATTGAACATTTACGATTACGATTACGTTTACATTTACGATGCATGAGGGTCTCGGTATTAAATTATCTTCTCCATGACGGCCGTTCCTACGGGACACGGAGCGACGATGCGAAGCGATACGATGCCGATGCCGATGCCGATGCCATGCCATTCCATGGCCATCGCTATTCTATGCAGTTCCATGTAGTAGGTCCCTACTTCCATTTCATGCCATGCCAGGCTCATGCTACATACTTCCTTGTCAATATAGATATTAATTTCATTAAAGAATTCGTGATAGGATCATCAACTTTTTTGTATTTGTCTATGTATCGTAGGTTTATACGTGACGGATTAAATGGTAGACAGCCCCCTTGAACATGCTCTTTTATTTTTGATAATAATAAAATAATGTTATATTACTATTAAATTTTTGCATAGAGGTGAAGGAAGAATTGTCTTTCTAGGATATGATGTGCATTATGAAGAGGAATTGAAAGAAAGGCTGACATGTGTGAGTATAGCATTACTAGATCTATCGTTAAATGGGATACAGGGTTTCAGTAGTAGTATTTCTTTATACTCTCCCCACTATTATTTCCGTCAACAATACCGAAACAAAAACTACTTAAAGACCAATACAACTATATTTCGCTACAGGCGGCAAACTTATCTGTCACCCGGCCGTCATAGTTTGAATTTGAACATTTATAAAAAAAATGTAAGAACAAATAAAAAAATGCTCATTGATTTTTTTTTCATATACTACATATAAAAAAATCTGAAATGAAACTCACAATTACAGAGGAGAGGGGCAAGAGGTTCAAAGAAGAAAAAATAATGACGCACTGTGTGAATAGATCCTAATAACATTTCATTTCTGATTCAGACGACGATTGAGTTCATTTTCAGTTTGTTTAGGCGATTCATTATTAGAAAAATCAACTGGTGGTTTGTGTCGTGGCTTGGTTTGATTACTTTGAATAGTCTGCTGATCCTGGTCCTGGTTCTA
>JAQFZE010001260.1:0-18893 GCA_034695245.1 Dicyrtomina saundersi | reverse complement strand
ACTAAAATAAAACTGATGGAGAGATAGGTACAGAGTAGGTACAGGTCCATATAGTAGGGCTGTGTACATAAAGAGGTGAATTTAAAAAAATCTTAGACTAGGGGCAATACATAAAAATAAAGAGGGAGTGACAGGCGGGAAAGAAGTGAGAGGGAATTGGATCAACATACATTTATCACCATTAGTTACATCTTACATTCACATTATTATGGGAGTATATGTACGCGTACAAGAGGACAGACTTTCCATTTTCTCTCACTTAAGAGCTTCATCCTCTACAATTTCCCTCTTTTTACTTTAGTTTTCGACTATTACTTTGTAAGTAACTTTGTATTTATTGTACTTGAATCTTCTTAAGATGGTTTCAAATGTTTATGTATCTCTACATGCGGAATGTGAATATTAGCTCATGGGATGACGATCAAATAGAAGTAGAAGTCAGCTCTCTCTCTCCTCTCTCTCGTGCTCTTCACAATTCTACTTTCTTTTTTTTTTAGCTTGAGCGCAAAAAAATTGTGACAGGACGAAGGAAAAGAAGCGAAGACTCTCTTCTTGCTTTTCGTTATTAGTATATGTGTAGACAGTGTATATAACTATATAGAGGAGTAGCGTGTAGAATGGAGGGCGTGCAGACCTGTACCTGTTCTCTCCGAGAGATGATACTTTCCCTGTCTTACCTAGTCACTTTCATACAAAGTTTCGTTTTCTTCAATTTCACATCCAAATAGAAAGGATTCCGATTCACCTTATAATGTGCAATAAAGAACCTTTCCAAGTTAAAAAAGTTTAGTTTCCTATCCTCAAACGTCCTGTCTAAACCCCGACACTAAAAGTTAAACTTTTCTCTCCTCCCTATGTATGTTAGGTACATACGTATCTTTATCTTAAGTTCCCTTATCTACACATAGCGCTGTATCTAGAGCCGAGACTTTCTGTCTATTTCAATTTATATACTTACTTAGTCATGTACTTTCCTCTACTTTCTCTTCATTCCCTCCATAAGTACATGATGTCATAAAGCTATTACAAGGATCATCTTACTTACTTATTCTAACTTACTTTAAACAAAATTATTTTTAGAGAGAAAGAAATTACGCTCTAAGCAAAGCTGGCTTTTGAAATCTCTTAAACCTTTATATCTCATACATTTCATTAAACAGAGCCATGGCCTCTCTTTAAAATATAGTTGTTAGTGTCACTAGAAATGAATGTAAGAAAAAACAAATGCTTTATTTCTTATTTGTGAAAAGTGCTGGGGTATATAAATAGAAGGAGATCAGCTGGAGAAAAAGTTTATTGTTTAAAGAAAGTTTCTTCTATACACGTCAACTAATCAGCTTTCGCTTTGTTGTTTCTGACACCTTAGCTTTTCCTTTTATTCCTTAGCTTCATTTGTTTCTAACTGACTCTCTGGAGTTGTCATATTAAAAGATAGGGAAGAGGAGCGAAGAAGGAGAGACTTGATTATGCAAATGAAGTGTGTATACAGGAAATGGCGGCACAAATGATACTCCAAATAAATTATTGCAAATGAAAATCCTCGGAACAAATGAAGGAAACAGGATAGTTAATTGATTTTAAGGCAATAAGTCAAATTGAAATTTATTTGATGGGACCTCTGTTCATGGAATGATGAAAATATAGACTAGGGAGAGAGAGAAAGTGAAAGTGAGTGGAGGAAGTAGATTTGAATGAAGAAAAAAAAAGTGCGTGAAGATATTTATGGAAATGTATTGGAGTTGTGTCCATTGGTGGAAAAAACCAATATTGGTCCAGGGTGAGATGTGAGATTTGTATGACATTACGTTTGGATTGAGTTAGGAGAAACTGAAATTATTGCGGAATCAAGTATATGGGCCAGGATGTAGATGTGAGGGTATAGTATGGTGAGAGAGGACCCAATGGGAGGTAGTAGTTAGATGAGTGTCGTATGTTTCTCGGATAATAGAATACGGGAGATGTTTCCTCTCGTTTCCAAGTTGGAAAGTGGCGAGTGATTTAAGTGAAAGTTGGGACATTGCCACGTAGACAAAGACACGAGAGATAGCTGTACACTATAAGAAGGATGTACGAGGAGTAGTTTCCACGTGTGTTTGTACATAAGTGCACTGTAAGCAGATGCGAGTGAGGACTGGGGAGGGGGTTGGGAGTGGAGTCTGAGAGAGTACAACATTGGCACTATGTCACAGAGCTGCACTTTCATTCCATCCCATTCCAACATGGTCGAGACTATATAGGAAGGGGAAGAGGCCAAATCAATGTCATGAAACAGCTTGAAGTCACCTATACAGTCCACACAGACACACACACACACACACACCTGACATACGTATGTATAGATATTTGTATGTGTGTGTGTAGGAAGCACGGGAGAGAATTGATACGAGTGAACATAAGCAAGTGAAAGTAGAATGAAAATGGATGCCAGAGGGGGCAATTCATAAATGGGACCCAAGGGTGCCATTGACTTATCGTCGCTACTCAACTTATATACACATCCTTGTTTCCTCGGCCAAGTACAAAACCGCGTTGACAAATTTTCAAATTTCCATATCACATCCAGGACTTCCCTCCATGCATTGTGATGTGAGTGAGGAGAGACTAAGCCATATCGCTTTACATTACATGGACAGCCATGCACTATGTAGTGTAGATCAGCTCAGGCCAAGGCTCATTTCCTATGTATTCTTATACGTAATGAAACATGTCAATGCATTGGTTTTAAGGACTTTTCATGTTCACAAGATATGTTTCCGCTGTACACACAATTTCTACGACTACGACTACGAATACGAGAAACCTCGAATGCACAAACTTGCGTATTAGATTATGTTAAATGCGTGGCATACAATATCTGACTCAAGTCTGGAGGAACCTCTAAACTTCACCTACAGAGAGAATACAGATTTCCTTACACAGTGTAAGGACTCGTCCCCACAAATGTCACAGAATCTCTTTAAGCAAAAATACAGAGCGCACACACAGGCGGAGAAAGAAACAGAAAGAATAAGTGTAGAAGCGAGTGGGATTGTGAAAGGGAGGGAAATCATTCCGCATCCACCCAAGTCAGTTGCTATCAATATACAAGAGATTTTTCTAGCCTGAGCTATCTTTGTGGAAGATAGCCTTTGATGTCCCATCTTGTCACCTTTCATCCTTACACTCCCAACAGACGAAATCAAACGAAACATTCCAAATATTCTCTACAAAAACAAAATCCCTTTCCCTCCCCAATAAATCTATCCATCCTCATTCTGCTCCCTCAACTCAACCACTCAACACTGTTGGAATTTTATCATATAAATATTCGGCATGTTCACCACTTCTGTGGCCAGAACTTTCTCCCCTTGTAAAATTATTCATGACAACACCCTTGATTTATTCCACATGGAAATTCCCGTGATCACTAGTATAATATTGCAGCGTAGCATATGCGTAGGCTTCAAAAATTACCAATCTACAATTTGCATACATTGACAAAAAAAAGCGTAACAGCTTTTACTTTTCCATTGAATATCTCGAATAATATAGTACAATGTATCATTGAAGGGAATTTGTTCAAACTTGAAAAGCTAGATTAACTTTTCTCTACCATGAATTGAGAGGTTGATCGAAATGGAGGAGGAAGCGTGTAAAGGTCAAGAGACTTGGTGGAAGGAGGAAATGCAAGATAAAACTAGATGTATTAATATTGGAAGGGAGAAAAGTAGGAATGAAGGGGAAAGCGGAGGGGAAACTTTAAAGAAAAGTGAATTAAGTTCTAAATAGTTAATATACTGTAGAGTTACTCTGTATTTTTTCCCACTGCTCCCTATTCCAAAATGTCTTTCTGGAACATTTAAGTACTCTTTAGTGGGTCATATATACGTAACACCGCTGAATTGATCACCCCAGTGAAGTTCATGTTGTTGTAAATCATAATATTATGTATTACAAGTCATCAGGCGTATAACTTTCCCCCGTACTTATACACCATATGTATACCGAGTAAATTCCTACCTCGCCCATACTACCTAATTTCTCTCCTCCCGGTATGGGTATGGAAGGCTAGAGTGATAGTTTTTGAGAAAATACGGCAACTCATCTACGTGTGTATGAAACTAAGTGGACGTGCTCTGAGTTGTAAAAATGGTAAGTCATCATTGTAGCCTGACGTATGAGAGAGAGAGAGCGACTAGAAATATATTTTCCTCCTTCAACTAGCTATCTATCCCACTGTATTAACCATTGCTTCCTACATATATATATATGTACTATAGCTTATAACAGATGATACTGTGAGAATCATTCCACCCGTACTCGGTGCGAGTACTTGGAAAAGGTTCTGATATTTCGGTATAAAAATATTCTTTCTATGAAGTTTCATCATGAGTCCCTCCAAATTTCATATCATACGTTTGTCTTGGAGAAAAGAGAAAATTATCCCTTGGTCATCCATTTCTCAATTACTATTATCATGAGTATGACCTCCCATCGTCATCGTCTTCTTTCCTTTCTCCTTCTTTTCCTTCTTCTTGTAACAACGTTTTTCAAAGCTTCATATCATCCCATGATGTAATACATAATCATTTGCCCTCAAGTCAAATAGGCACATCCTGTCAATAACTTTCACTCAATACAGTTTCTAACGTTTCGAGTATTTCATCCGTCCAGTTACTCTCCCGCTCTCCTCAATCTACTCCTTCATCTACTGTCTACGTCACCATTACTTTACATTGTTCACAATTGAATTAAATTCTCAAGACTATATGTATTAGCAGATGGTTGAGGAAGTCATGACATTCACTCTATGTGGAACAGCCGCATGGGAGTCTGTTGGATGGTGGGCATTTTTAAAACTTGAACAACATAGATATGTATATAGATTCTTAGTATTAAATTGGAGAGGTAGTTAGGAGACAAACTTCTGAATTTTGATACAACTTGTAACATGGTATATATTAAATAATGTCACATGTAATATGTATCACAAATATCAAATATGAGACTCAAAATAAAGGAGTAGTTTCCTCATTTCTCTCACATATAAAATTCTATCATTTGTTTCAATTTGTGCAGATACAAAAATAAGATTTGGTGGAAATAGAAGTGAGGGGGACGAAATATTTGACTAGAACTGATACAATATAGAGTACGTGGAGAAAAGGGAGAAAGTTGAGGGGAGTTAATACAGTTGATATCCCATGTCATGTGTGTCATCCATACGTATGTATGCATGAATTTGTATGGATAAATGGGTTGGTATGGTATGGTATGGCATGATGCCGTACAGTCCGATGATATGATGCTGTGTGTGGGATGGATGCATAAGGATTTATGTGGATGTAAATGGGTTTTGACTACAATGAGAAGAGATGAGATCTTGCCACGAAATTTTTGGCCATGGATGTAACGTGGTGCCTCACAGATGGTAAAAATGTTCTGGAGCATGTTGAAATGTCGACTAGGAGGATAGTCTCACTGTTCTTGTTCGAAAGGAAAGGTTGCAAAAAAAAATCTTTCACGGGACTTTTCTATGCATTGACAATGAAGAGAGAACATGGTCTGCAGCTGTTGTCGTTATCGTGGACTGGAATGAGGACATACGTACAAGTAACTCACCTCCTGAGTCAGCACTCTCATCACACCACTTTCTCTCTCCCACACACACATACACGTCCACCACTATCCACTTTCACTTTCCAAATTCCAAATCCTCGTCCGTGCCCACGCACTCACGTACATAAATATGTCGCCAATGAAATCGAATGGTATCTCACCATCTCTCCATATGCATATTCATCAGACATTGTTCTTCCACTCAACTTTCCCCTCCACTTCCATTCTAAAACCACGACCAACATCAAGTGGGAATCAAGTCAAACCAGGTATGACTTCCTCTGTAACCGTCCTCCAATAACAACCTATATTAGGATTTTCTTAACCTATGGGCTATGCAAACACTTGTAAAAATTAGTGTAGCCACCTATGACTATGACACTCTTTACTATAGGAGACCTCCATATGCTTAGACTTGTATAAGCTAAAAATGTGTAAATTTTAAAAATATTTAGCAGTTTGGATATGCTCAATATTAAAAAAGTGTGTGAATATGTACTGCTAGAATTTTATTTACAATTCTTTATTTCTACACTTATCCTCGTGATTGCTGGAGTAGTTTGATTGTTTTATTTCAAAGATATGGATTGTATCGAATTGAATTCGAAATGTACGTGATGCTGATCCAACTTCCCTATCCGGCCTTTCTCTGGCTTCTATCCCTTACGCCAACCGTATGAGTCTTGGTTCTTCTGATTCAGATTCAGACTCAGATTGGCCTTCATCCTCGAAGATACATGAACCACACAACTCTCCGTGCATTACAATATACATACATGTTTGTCGAAAGGACGGTTTCCACTCTCTACCCACCAGTCACCAGTACCAGTCCCAGTCCCAGTGTGAGCATCAATGTGCGCTCGTACTACAGGAGAGGAAGAATAGACAAGTTGAACAGAGAGAGAGAACTATCATGGGAAAATTAGATTATCGTATATTGTGCAAAGTAGATGTGATGAGAATCAATTTCCTAAGGTTTCTCGCTCTCTTCTCTTTCAGTGTGGAAGGGACTGAGAATCCGAGACTGAGAAGAGATAGATTGTCCATAAATGAGTTGTTCATTTCCTAAGTCAACTTCAAAGGGAACAAAAGTATAATGTGTGAACGTGCCTTCCTTTTTATTTTCTTGTTCTTCCAATTATAAAACATTCTACTGTGGTTGTCTGCCTCCTAGCCTACTTTATTGTTTAGACTCTCCGCCCCAGGCTCCATGTGGAAGGAGAAGCGTCAACTCCACAATCTCACTCACATTACTCATCCCTTCTCATTAACTAAGCCATAAACTATTCTTTATACACTCACACACACACACACTTATCATTTTATAAATTCCAGGAATTGGCGTTCTATTATTGTCTCAATGCGCTTACCTACACAAAATGTGAGCGTTCAGACTCAAACACGGTCGTAGACTACAGACACCGCTTGATTTTGATTTGATGCAAAAATGCGCATCTCTCTCCTCTTGAATATTCATGAAATCACAAAAATTGAGTTAGTGACAATGTTTTAAGGCAACGTCTCTCTAATTGTATAAAAGTTGTTGTAGAATGTACTGTCACTCCTGTCAGTGCAAAAAGGACTATGCCAAGTCACACACATACACACATTATGATTATAGTGTACAATCTGGATTCTCAAACGAAAACACTGTATACCTCAAAAATATTGGACTCTAGACAAGACGAATAAAATGAGGTGGAGTGGATGGGGAGATAATACATACCTATGTATATTGTATATGTAGATTAGTTTAGCTATGACTTCAGACTTTGCCCCAGACCTGAACAGAAAATACTGATAAATTGAAGAAATCCAGATTCAGAATCCAAGGTGAAGGGAATAAATGGGAAATTCTATTAAAACCTTTGAATATAGTATGAAAACTGAATTGAATTTATTTCTAAATCTAGAGTTGTTGACGGCTATGAAGACGGAAGCTCAAGTTAGGAAGCTTTACAAAATCCTATGGAAACCCTTCCCGGCGGTAATTTTATAATATTATACACGCAAACCCATTATGTAAGGTACTCAGACTGAGGACTTGCATCGCAGAACTGTACCATTTCTTCGCAAATTATTATTTCAAGTACCTACCTCCCAACACCAAGTTGTAGTGTAATTTTTGAATACTTTTTTGACATTTTGCCAGAAGACCTCAAGCTACATGGAAAGTTGCGTGAAATAAAACTAAAGCTATGACTGCGGCTGGATGTTGAGTAAAGGACGGAAAACGAGGAGTACAGGTGGAAGAATGAGGTTTAGGTGTATTTCCATGACAGGACAGACACAGTGTCGTATGGTGAGCATTATTTGGAGGTCGGAAGAGTGCAGAGGCAGAGGCAGTGGGAGTGCTGTTAGGACAATATCTGGTTAGAGCAGAAGTAGTACGTAGAAACCACGAGGACCAGTTGGCGGAGTGGAATGACTGAGCAAGAAGACAGGAGTGAAAAGGACGACAATAAAATTATGCAAGATAACATACGGCTGGAGGTGTTGTGTGTGTGTGTGGCCCTGGTTGTTGCTGGTAGATTATGTGAGCAGCAGGAATGGGGTGATGTGGTGGCGGCGGCTGTCAGGAGTCGGGAGTGCCTATCGTGACGACAGTCAGCAGATATGCTCTTCGTGGTCGCATTCCTCCTCAATTTTACTTTCCCTTTACTTTGGCTGCTGGAGTCGTAGTCGGGAGAGGGATAAGAAGAGGAGAAGGAGAGATAAACCTTTCCCGACTGCTCACTCTCCATCTCCATGAATATCCTATGAAACTTCTTTCTTTTTCTTCCCACCCAAAGTGAGACGTGCTTTCTCTTTCTCTCACTCACTTTTGCTCTCCCTTGTAGCAGACTGAATAGAGTTAATAGACTCGACTGGGTTGACACTGACTTTGGATCAGAGGCGTCTCTGTTTTGGTGTGGTTTGGTGTTGTGAGAGGAAAGTGGTGGGAAGTGGGAAGGAGGGGAATTGGGACAGACGACAAGTGTACATGTGTTCATAAAGACGTGAACCATGATGACACACATTATATGCCGGTATTTCTAAATTGATTTCTTCACACAAACCTCCACTGTCATATCCAACTCCAGTCCCTCCATTCCTCTCCACCTATCTTCCTCATAATACTGGCGTCCTTGTCAACAACTCCCACTCCGTCCTCCTTCCTCGTGTCTTCGCATTTTATGTCCCAGGCCAGAGCCAAAGTACTGTGCAAGAGAGAGAGACAGAGAGATTGAGGAAAGGGAGTTGTGCAGGAGCCAATGCCATTGAAAACTGAAAACTCCAACTCAAATTTTGAATTCTCTCTTCAGTCCGTTGACAGTTGGAAATTTTTCATTCAGTCCCAGTTGACATCGCAAATGTTCATTTGCATTTTCCATCTTCCTTCTTTTCTCGGGTTCTCGCCCAGTCTCTGCAGTCTGGGAGAGGAAAAGCATTGGGTGAAAATCCTCCAGTTTCATAGTAACGCTCTTCCAGTTCAGTGCAGAAAAATTTATAGAGAGGAGAGTACACTCACTTTCACTTTCCCTCGCATACTACATCCTGTACTGCAGGAGCCGAAACAAAAATCAATGGTTCATAAACCAAGGAAGCCTCAACCTTTTAATAGGGGAGCCTCACATTTCCTGATTTCCCTCATGTTTTCAAATTATAATGTTGTAGTGTAGGAAGCTGGAAGAAAGCCATCAAGTCATATTATAAAAAGTGCACCTTGAGGAGATTCATTAGTTTTCAAAAATAACCTCACAACTTGAAAACTACAAACATGAAGAAATAAATAAATTACAAAACTCAGAAGTCAACATACACTGTCAGCACAGATGCAATGTATGAAATTATGGAAATGTAATGTACTCTTTCTTTCTCTCTCTCTCTCTCTCTCTCTCTCTCTCTCTCTCTCGCCGTACTACACAGTTATGTACTCTGGCTTTGACTCTACCAACCATCCGCTCCGCATCCCATTCGTTTCACACAAGAATGACTTTCAAGGGTAAAATGTAAAATCCCTCTTGACAAATATTCTCCTAACCATAACCACCTACCTACCTCCAACACCGAAACTACATCGATTCTCTATTCCATCAGATAACGAGTTTCAAGGAGAAAAAAAGGTAAAAATTAGGTCCAATTTTTTTAAAGGGATATTTACTTTATAGCGTGTCTCCAGATGAACATAATAACATACCAACTGGAATGATTTGGAAAAATTGAAAAATACGAGGGAAAGTAAATATTAGACAAAACAAGGCCCTTCGATTGCATAGTCCATATTTTTCTCACAAATACTCGTGAAAGCGTCTGCTCAAACCAAAAGAAGCACAGTGTACATGTGAATGGAGTGAAAACACTAAAGGAGAAAGTTGTTGTGAGAAAGAAGGTGAAAATTAGAAAGGAGAGAAAGAGAGAGAGAGAGAGAGTTAGTGAGATAAGATAATAATAAGATGGAGGCTGATCGTGAATAGGAATTTTGAACCTACTTATCCACGGGTAGTTACGCTGTTCTATTCACATCTTTGGCATCTTTGGCAAAGGTTGGTCTTAGCGTTGGGAGCTTAAGGTACGGTATAAGGATTGGCTTTATAAAACGGTGGAGTGTTGAGTTGTGTTGTAAGTTATGTAAAAATTGGATTCATCTTGACGGCGTTGACGCTATGGTTACAATGACTTTTCTTCGAGTCAATACAGAAATTCATGCATATGCGTTTTGAAATTTATTTTCACTTTCAAAACCCTTGTTGATCAATTTGCCTCCTTTCTCCACAATGTACATACATATATTTACCTTGTTACATTGAACTCACGCTAAGTACCTACACACACTCCTACGCCTACAACCCCTGTATCTTTGATATGCGTTAAACAGCACGAGTCCCAACGTTGTATTTTGATTTTGGTTATCTTAAAATTCAAGAATAATTCAAACTCATGGCATGACCCTGCTTGGATGTGTGAAAGACTAGAAGAAAAATAAAATTACAGTTGACGACGGTTAAAGACTGAAGGAGTTATTGCAACGCAGGCTGTTCAAGTGAAAGTCTTTCAACTTTGACGACAACCGTGTCGTGTGTGTGCGTCTATAAAAGAGACACCGCTCTTCCCCTCCATGCCATTACATTTCATAGTGAGCCTCTCAACACGTGCTACCACAAAAATTCTCGCAAATGGTCATACAAATTTATTTTTGTACATCCACCCAAATACATAGTCATCAGACTTTCTCCTGCTACAAAAGGAAAGTGAATACTACTCCATATCTATCCTCTGTGCTCCTTGTTCTCTTGAATTATGAATTATGGATTATTTGAAGCGGAGTGCAGTGTATGTGAGTGGAAGGAATCCTCGTCGGAAAGAAAATTGACCCATTTTTTTAGGTTAGGATTTTGCATTAAATTTCCCTCGAGCTCACCTTTCTCTCCTCTGCACTTCAATGCTACAACAGCTTTAAGGATTCGGATTGTACAAACCCTTTCAATGCCATAATAGCTATTAACCTTCCAGTCTTTAAATGAATATACAATTTCATTTCCTTCTTATCCGTTTATTTTAGTAAGCTTGGGAAAGATATAAATACAAAATTTGCCTTTGTATTTCCTAAATCGTCTCATACGGTCTACAAGTTCAATGTTTCATAGTGCAATGCATAAATTTTATCTCATAGAGTATCTGCAATAGGGATGCGCATTAATACAAAATAATAGCAATAACGTAAGTTTTTCCCTGTAACCTTGTTGCATCTTGATATTTTACGAATCGATTAAAACTATAATAATACAAAGTTTACATCTGTATTCGTGCCTATAAGCTTTTTCAGCCAGTACGTATTTTTATTTTTTCTAAAGGTCCGGTGTGTCCGGCTCTGTAACATCTTGTGACATTTGCCTCGAGAATTTGACGAATATTTTCATACAACTAAAAAAAACTCCCAGTATGTAATAATTGTAGCCGTAGCAGTGGTCGTTTCACATACATCTTAATAAATAAGCACTATGATCCTGAAACCGGATGCTCTTGCTGAAACTATGTCCCATACGTTGTCTTATTATCCCTATACGTTATGAGAATTCTTAAACTTTTGATTAGATCCTATTCTCCTCTTGATCTTCTATCCCACTCTTTCAACTTTTGCTCTATACAGAACATAATGTGGTATTATCTGCTCTTAAATTAAAGTTTTATTACCCAAAGATTACCGCTCCATTAAATGTGCGAAATTTAAGGGGGCTTGTAAAACTTGCGACAATGCTTTCTTTTGCTCTATATTCCACTACTATGACAGTAGCAGGCTCAAACCCAAATGAAGAAGGGGTTATAAGGGTCTACCACTGACTCCTAAAAGGCACTTTTTTTTTACCAGTGAGGCAGATTGAAAGCGTTTTCACAGTACGCTGCTTACAGTTGACAATTCCCCCTCTCCAAAAACGACATTAGCCTTCCTCATCTCATAAAGATGTGTGGATCCGGAGCTCGCTAAACACTAAACATTTTTTCCTACGTCGATAAGCATATGAATTTTTAGAGACGAACTAGTGGAAATATGAGGTAGAAAGACTTTAGAACAGATTAAAAGCTTATGTAGTAAGTGTCATTTAAATTTGAAACAAATGAGTGGGAAAGATGGGGAGAAGGTGGAAAGTGAAAGCGAGAGAGAGAGAAGAGGAAGAGAGATTGGCGTAAGAGAGATAATAATTCCTAAAATAAGATGAGATAACAACATGTTCCTACATAGTTCATGGTCCACGTAAGGAGTAAAAAGTTTGAGGTTGTTAAATTAAATCCTCCCTTCTGCTCTCTCCTCAGTCCCTGTACTCGTCCTCATACTAGTTGAGAGTGAGAGGAGGAGAGTGCGGACGAATCTCACATATACGCATCCTACAGTTACACACACATACAGTACACACCCCTGCCCCTACATACATGCTAATGCATTTCCATGTGTACACAGGTTACCAAGCTCTTCTCGTACGACTATCCGGGTATGTAGATGGGACCATGGGAATGTGAAATACATATATACATGATGAAGGGTGGTGTGTTGGTGTTCCACTTGGAATCCTGATGGCGACAACTTGTGAATTTACATGAGGAGCACCAGAAAACCAGAGTAGGTTCCGGTGGGAGGTCTTGGAAAATGTGATTGAGCAACTTCCTACGGCTAAACAAATCGGGAAAGTTTGGACAGGAAAAGTGAGATCCTTTCAAACAAAAGTGTCGCTACCTTGTTATGGGGTCGTGCGGGCGGACTCTCACTCTCTCACACACACACACACAACTAAACTGGATTCTAACACAACAATAATTTCCACACGTAAATACTTTTATGCAAACTCAGTCTGCACTCTGTAATCGGGAATATACAAACCAGAAAAACACACGCAGTTTCTTAGTCATTTTCAGCCTCCATGCTTCACACACAGACACTAAACCATATGATAAATATAAATGAATACCTGCTTAATGTCTCCACAAATATGTACATATGAAAAACATTATCAATTCCAATCCCAGGGAAGAACGAGACCCGTGCGGATGCCCAGCCAAGGTATGAGTATGTTATCATAAGGACATGTGTGCCTCAACTTCTTATAAATGGATCTGCTCGTATTTTTCCCGTTATTTTCACAGGATACATGACAAGAAAAATCTATGTGCGTATGAAGAAATCTTATAACTTGTACGTCGTCTTGGAAAACATAATATTTTTCTAGACATTGGTATTGGATAATGCATTTGTGGACGAAGCGAGGGAGAGAGAAAGAGAGTGAGGGTGTACAGTCGTAGTGTGAGATGTTATAGCTATGGAGCAGGAGAATTGACGACTTCCATTTTCACCTCGGTGGGTGAGCTGGGATGGATGACAGTCCATGAGTCATGACAAGACTAGATGACAGTTTTCTTGATCTTGTATCAGCATTGTTTCTCCCACCTCTCAACATGTCACATCTCCTTCATGTCCAAAACACTAAACATATATCTCATATATCCCAGTCAAATCCATTTATAGGATCCTGGTCTCTCCTCATCCTCAAGAAATACAGAAAGAGCATGAGACAACTTTCTATCCAAATCTTTATCAAGCAGTGTGCCATTTAATGTTCATTTCAACCCACCACAGAAATGTTTTCACACTTTCACCACGAGCAAAAAATGAACTTTCTGTCTTTATCTCGTTCAACGTTCGTAAGTTGCTGGAAGGACAAATAATTGAAAAATGAGACCTTCTCGCTAAACCGGGTCACATCGCGCAACTCCTAGTTTAGATAAGCTAAATATTGGCAGTCCAACACACGTCCCTGTCACCCTTCATTTTAGTATGTTAAATATAAAAAGGTCTCATCTACACTTTCCCATGGACAAGGAACAGCTTAAAACCCGGTCTGTTTCCGTACTCATGTGTAGGCATATGAAGCTAATGGCATGAAGGCTTTCCAATAGATAAAGACGAGAGATAAGTGAGATAAAAATAAAGTGGTCGTATCAATCCCATCAAGTTTTAAGCGATGAGATTGTTGAGGCAATGCATGATGAATCTAAGGAATGACACTACGTGTCCAGGTACTTCTGTAAGAAACAAATATCAGAGTAGAAGTTCATCTTTGCCACATGGACGGCAGCGCCAAAGTGCAGACACTCCAGATAAAAGTGAATTAATCTAAGTGTATTCCTATCTAGACCAGTATTAATAGTATCTAGGTACATGCGATTAGGAAAACAAAGTGGTGGGAACAGGAAAACTAAAGGGAACAATTGTATACACTCGTAAATCATGTACTTTCATGCAGAGTGCACCCGGTGGCCTCGCATATATGAAGTGTATATGTAGTATGTAGTGAGAAGGTGGGATTATTACGCACAAAGTGGACAAATGAGGTAGCTACGTTTGAGGTACTCACTTGTGTAGAAAAAAGGGGAAGGACTTAATGCAAAAGTTAAGAGAGATATTAAAGTAAAGAAAGTCTTCTATTCCCCTTTCTTTGTCTTACTTTCTTTCCCTTCACCGTTTTAAAGTAGAACTAAAAAAAAAGAGGAAGGAATGTGCAATTGCAAGAAAGTGGTGAGCTTACCTCATGATACACTCCCAAGCACGGTACAGCCATAGCCGCATGAGTGTGTATGTGTGTTTTGGAATGGGAATATAGCGGTTGTTTCTTCTACTTTCTTTTCCTCCTACTCTTACTTCTAAACATGGCCCACGCTACTCCTATTTGGGTTTAGCTACTTCATCGATTTCACCGTGGCACAACTTTGATGAGGTTATGATAAGCCAACTCCTGTGTTTGGTCTACTCTAAACAACCATCGATTTCATCTTGTTACAAGCCCACCTTTATTCTCTTTCTTCTCTCTCTCTCTCTCTCTCACATACACACACTTTTACTTTACACTACGCTACTACATCACTCTACGCTCCACACTTCTTTACGCTCACTTCTACTTTCACATTTATTTCCCTTTTAAAAAAATACAAACTATACAGTACTTTCCTTTGCTTTCTCCCGCTCCCTATACTCCTAGTCTATTGTTTCTTCTTTTCTCAGCACTTCTATGAGCAACAACGAGGCTTGGTATAATGCATGCACAAATCTCATCTTATTTCTTTTCTACATTATATACATTCAAGATGAGCGTATCTCATCCGAAATCTATCCCTTCCCTTCACGACGCTACCTATACATCCACTATATTTCTTTAATACTTTAATATTTCCATTACTTTTGATCTCATCATAATGAAAAGAATTTTTGGATTCGAAGAAAGTTATTTGAAATATTAAATTAGGTAGCTTTTCATGAGCTGTCTGCAGTAAAGAAGTTTGTATATTATAGACAATTTTGTGGTTACATTTTTCTTATAGATGGTTCTTAACATTACCAAACGATAAACAAACAGACAGATGTAATAAAAATTGAGAAACATCGATTTTTTTAAGTTGCGCGTAGTGACGAAGATATAAAGGCATTGAAATAAAACTGCCGTATTAACGTCACATTACACTGTTAGTGCGAGCTAAGACTTTACGCTTTATTTAATATAATACAGTTTTTTTTACATTGGTGTAAATAACTAATATTTTTATTTTACTGGAATTTTTCAGATTGAATTTAAAATACCCAGAATATTACAGAGTGCAAGCTTGAAGTATAATTTTGTTTTACCATAAGAAGCTCACTGTAATTAAGATCCTTGACAATTGACTCGCACAAATACGTTTAAAAATTACAAAGATGTGCCCGGCTAATGCAGGACTTGGATACTTGAGTCTGCGTAGGTTTCCGTTGTAAAATAATTCAAACCTCTATAACTTCTACTTTCACCAGTGCACTATGTATATAATTATCAAGGTTCTTTTACTCTCCCAGCTGGGACAGAGAGAGAGAGAGAGAGGAAGAGCGAAAAGGATTCAAGCTATAATCTCAAGGTTTTATACAAAAATGTAGCTGACCATGCTCACATCCCAGCTCAGGCTCACCTTTTACTTTTTCCCCTTGAACAAGATGGGAAGAGTACCTGAGAGCGGCCTAAATTATTTATCATCTGCACAAGTCCCAAATGAATCAAGACGACTGGAAAATCGTTTCGTCTTCTCCATACTCCATACTCTATTTTTCGAGCATCTATGAGAAAAAACTTTGCTCCAAACTCCAAAGATGTAAAGGTAAATGGGGAAATGCGGAGAAGTGTGTGTAGAAGCACGAGCTTGTACTAATATTATGTACGTATATAAAATATTTATATATAAAAAATAATTTACGAGTGGCAGCATTTTTGGTGTTTACAGTACCCGGGAATATTAGCTGAGTTACACTGCTTCTTCTTCCCCTTTTTTTTATTTTATTTTACATTTTCCTCTTTGTAAATTACAATTTACAATAAATTGCATCCAGAGTCTTGAGCACAGACTACATTCACTACATTGTGTTCATATAAATGAAGATATAATATATCGTGTCATGCCATGCAAGAGCCATAACAACAATGTCAAGTGTACAATGTCAATGTGAAAGTAGCATAATAATTAAAGTGACAAAAAAGAGTCTGTTCTGGTGACTATATGTGACTCAATTGGGAGGTAGAGTCTTATGATGAGAGAGTAATATTTCACGTAATAACAGGGTGGTAATGTAATAATAGAGAATGATGTAGAATATAATATGACGTGGTGATTGAATGGATGATGGAAACTACTCTTTGAGTTGTGATCCTGGGATTAATTCTCCACTAAAATGACTGCTCAAGAGTGACATTAAAAGATGACGAGTCCATACATGTATGGTTTTATATTTCCTTGTATGATTCCAAGATGACATCGTTCCTTGCTTTGGATTGAATCAAATAGAAATATAGTGATTATTCATTTTGTCCCAAGTTTAGAACTCACAATTTATACTCAAATACTCCTGCACACGCCCGCTTCAACTCATATTACAAATCAAAATCAAATTTTTTTTGAAAACTTTCCTTTTAACTTTCTCTTTCTCAAATTTAAGTGCCTCCTCTACCTCGTTGAAATTACTGGCGCCCCAACAGTATTACTTAAAACGCCAACGCATTTCTTAAACGATAAAAGGCGTATGTACTAACTACGCAGATTTAATTAACGCTCTAATTAATTTCATATTTCTATAGAAACGTCACATAGACAGTTATTACATTGAAAAATCCAAGTAAAAATTAAGGACTACTTACTTTACTACTTTAACTTACTTTTGATTATTATTTTTTGTATATTATGGAGGTAACTGAGCTATTTAATTATGAACTGTCCCCTACAGAGCATTAGGCGAACAACCAAGTCAAATGTATTAGAGAATAAGCATGAATTACGGGAAGAAGGTATGAAATAGTATTAAATATGAGAGGGAATTGAGATTCATACAGAGTATGTTTAGACACATAAAAGTCTTGTGGTTACTCCTCCATCCATATTATGACTTGATTCAGCCTCGTCCCGTTTCTATACCTCTCACCTCTCCAACATGATTTCTAGAGTCTCCTATTTGATGCGTTCATGGAGAAGAACGCTCCCTGTGGATATGAGTGGTTTAGGTGTATGTACACGGATATATAGTCCCTTCTGATATATGTCTATTTCATGTGTGGATTCATTTTTACTTGAGTGTGAGGAGGGATAAGGGGAAACATTGGATCTGCCCCGGTTAAACATATTATTCTTCCGTACTGGGACTGTCTCCGTCGAATTCGAATCTACACATACACTCAATCGAGTAAGTACTAGAACACAGTGCCAGAGACAGTTCCAGTTCCAGAGCCAGATCCAGAGCGAGTGCATTGTGGGATTGGAATTGGAGTACACACGTGAAAAAGGATATGAAAAAGACATGGATGGAAATAAGGGACGGGCCTCCCTCCCACCCCCTCCCCCCTCCTCTCTCTCTTTCTATCCTTTAACTCATATGAAAACATATTCTGGGAAAAGAGATATAGGAAAGGAAGGTATTCATGCTCACTCAGCTGAATGGAGATAAAATCTGACTCTTTAGCAAGTCGGTCACGAAACGCTCCATGTTCATGAGGAAGGTAGGAGAGCGGAGTAACGGAGATTTTCACTGTACTTATTTATGTATGACTTGAGGTTGTTCAGGGGACGAGGATCAGTGGTTGTGTAGTGTTGGGGAGTATTAGTTTGTGTAGTAGGTAGTATTGGTAGTAGTTGTAGTAGTAGTGAGCTCCAGACGTCGTACACACACACACACACACATATAATACACCAAGCACAGATGAAATAGATTTAAAATTGTACGTTATGTGCTTGTGTGTTACTGTCGACTAAGTACAAAGCAGAGACACGCACTCAACACGAACATTAGCATTACTTGGTTACTGTTTCGACTTGAGTTTCAGTTGGTGGAAGGTGATGGTGATGGTGATGGTGGTGGTAGCGTAGTGTAGTGGTGCTGGGTCTGGGTCTGGGTCTGGGCCTGGATATATTCTAAAAGGTAGCTTTCCCTTCCCTTCTTCGTCTATCAAAGGCCAAGTTTTTGTGAGGGAGAAGAAGAAAAAAAAATAGAGAGAAAGACGATGAGGCGGAGCATGAGACTGACTGCCGTGAGGAGTGATGGTTCATTTTTACATTTCTACATTTTTCCTACTCTACCAACAACCGAACTGAGGAGTCAGTCAGTGCGAGGGCCATTGGAGAGAATGCGAAGGAGACGGAGAGAAAGGGAAAAAAATATTCTCCTTGCACGCGACCTTTTCTTCCCCCCTACTCTTTCTCCCATATACGCTCAATACATGGCATTCATTTCCAAGTCGAGATAAGGATAAGGCACAATGACTTCA
>JAQFZE010001259.1:0-18901 GCA_034695245.1 Dicyrtomina saundersi | reverse complement strand
CTAGACTAGACTAGCGTTATACATTTTGGACGATGACTAGACTAGACTAGACTAGGTGGTCCGTGTGGGCAGCTATGTCTAGCAGCCAGGACTGTAACAGAAAATTTGAAATTTTCCCTCCTATGCACCAGGCAGTTGTACCAGTTATCAGTACCAGTGTAAGTGAGACCACCATTCAAATGTCCCAATCACGTACAAGTATTTTGCCCCAGCTGACACGATGACCGCTGGTCAAATTGGGCCTTTCTTCCGCCGTCGGGTCTCATGCAGTCTCTCTTAAAACATTGGCTCACGTCACGCTCCAGCAGCATCATAATCATTATTAAAACGATACGCAAGTAAGTACAAATACAAACTGCTACTCGCAAGTGGGGCTATATCCTAGTACACCTTACCTGAAAATATAATCAATGCGTGAGACTGGGACATTTAACTGGTACGCGTTACTGGGACCTTGAACTGGTACGTGTGACTAGCTTCTAACCGAATTATCCTTTACAAAAGTTAGCCAAGTACTCTGTAGATGCCGGAGTAGTAGAGCAATCTATTATTATTTAATAGCCTCGTGGTTTGGCCTCACCACTACTTTTCTTAGAGTGAGCGGAAATTAAAAAAACGTTTTTAATATTTGTGTGGAAATTCATTTTACAGCCCTGCCCTGACCGTTTAAGAAATTACGTAAAAACACTCATTGGAGATAAAATATTTAAACGTGAAATGCTTCCCTAATCTTTTAGAATGTCTTATCATCTAACTAGCAAGACAGCAAGTAGCAACTCAGCTGTCAGCACTGATGACCTACACAATTTAAATGCCCTGTGATCAATTGTGGCGCGTCATGGACTGATAATATTCACAAGTTACAAAACGCATTTAATTTCTCATCAGGCAGACGTACTATGGACCCGATGACAGCCGGCCAAATTGGATTAACTTCAACCGTGGAGTCCCTTGCAGATTCTCATTAAATAAAAAAATAATTAGCTTAACATGTGAACAATAAAAGACACCCACTTTTTAAAACTTTGTTGTGAAGATCTGACCTTCAAAATATAGAATACGTTGAAAATGGTTTAATAAATTAATTCATTAGACTGAACTGGTACACCAGTAGCAGTAGCATGTGTTAATATGACACGGTTTTTCCACATTTTCCCTCCGGACAACTCCCCTCCCCAAATCAGTAACACAGTATACATTACCACCCTAAACTCGGATGAAGAAGATTATTCTCTTCGCCATGCAATGGAGATAAAGACCAAATAGAAGCACAGAAAATCTGAGAGATCGCTGTCAACGTTTCTGGGTCGTTTAAGAGCAAGAGCAGTGCATTCATTCGCACACATCTGTACTTAGATGTTACTAATTTCAGATATTGAAAGCGTGTGGGTACATACTAACTATAAGCCAAGCAGCAACAAACTGATAATAAATAACTGCATCACACTGTCCACTTGTAATGTGATCACCAATAATAGCAAAAAATATTCGACGCTTGGATAGGAGAAAATATAACTATAAAAAGCAAATATAGTAATAACAAGAAAAAAGTTGGCACATGAAGACTGAAGACTCAAACCATTTCTGAGCCGTTTACGAGCAATGCATATTGGCATTAAATAATGTAATGTACATTTGCACATTCGCTATTGCTACTGTTCTGTACAGTTAATGTTTCCATGCGCTTGTGTGTAGCATGTATTATAGCTTATTTAGTTTATTTATAGATAAGAGGCTTTTTAAGAAAAATATGACATTTATTATTTTAATAATTCTATAGTTTTTTTTTAATATTTAGATTTTAATACATTTTGATAATGCAATTTTAAAACTGCCTATGAATTATGTAAAACTAGTAAAAACTTTAAATGAGTGTCCAGCCCAAGTGACACACGATACACCATTCGAACAGTAACGGATATTGGAATCTAGTTCTAGCAAAAACATGACAGTTTTTTAATTTAGTTTTTTAAAAATCTTATTCGTTTTGAGAAATTCCAATAAAATTGTTGTATGGACCACAAGTCAGAAACGAAAATACCGGCTTTTTATGTTTCAAAGAGCTACAAACTGATGTTTCACTTCTGTTGAAATGGATCAAGTGTTTCAATATCATTGTACATTATGTATCTATACAGGTATAAACGAAAAACGTAACCACAGATTGCATCTTTTGGCCTCCCTATTTTGGCGTCCATATTTTTTTAAATTCACTAATTTAGGTAGATATTTTGCGAAAACAAAAACTAATGCTTCTACCCATTATTAACTAATTTCTCAAAGACATCTGTCCTCAAAGACATCTATATCCTCAAAGACATCTATGTCCTCAAAGACATCTATGTCCTCAAAGACATCTATGTCCTCAAAGACATCTATGTCCTCAAAGACATCTATGTCCTTAAAGACATCTATGTCCTTAAAGACATCTATGTCCTTAAAGACATCTATGTCCTCAAAGACACCTATGTCCTTAAAGACATCTATGTCCTTAAAGACATCTATGTCCTCAAAGACATCTATGTCCTCAAAGACATCTATGTCCTCAGAGAAATCTGTCCTTAAAGACATCTATATCCTCAAAGACATGTAAATTTAAATCATTTAAGGGTGTCACTCATAAATGACGTCATGGGTATGACCAATCAGCCTACTTGGATATTGACGGGAGCCCGTGCTAAAGACTAAAGATAGCCATTTACGCATTTGGTAAGCTGATAGCAGGAGGGTCTTAGGGTGGAGATTTTTTGATGACGTTATTTATGGATGACTTTAAACGTACTTAGTTTCGAATTGTTAATTTCTTAACTATTCATTAACATATCATATTAGCCGTATTTCTTTAAAAAGGGAGATGATCATAATTGCTTTTAGCCCAGAATGGAGATGATTATAACTGATTTTCGCTTGAAATGGAGATGATCAAACTTGATTTTTCGCTAACGATATGCTAAATAGGCCTTAAATTTTCTGACGATTGGGTTCGATGCTCATTACAGTTAAGAAACTGGGCTGTAATGTAAGCTATAAAACATTTTACTCCCTCATATTATATTCGCGTAACGATTACGATTAGAATCCTTCATTTTTAACTTTAAGTGTGTGAAGCTGATAAAAATCATCACGACTCATACGACATTATTACATAATAATAATAATTTTATTTCAGTTTTTTTTATCTGAATATTTTAAAATATTGTAGATTATTCGAATTCAAAGTTTTGTATTTTAAAATAGTATTCTTCTCATGACTTTGGGTTATATAACATACGTCTGTATAACACCGTCAGCAACAAAATGCAATTCAACTTTATATAATAACATTAACAGTACATATATAGGTACTTTGTATAATTGGTAGTTTATACAGTGTTTTAGGCCTTTTTTAAAAATCGGCAACACTACTTATCGGCCAGCGGACTTGGCCTTATAGCCGCAGCCAGCTTTCGAATGTTAAAAAATAAAATTATATAAAACCTGGCATAATAGACCAAATCAGTTTTTTTTACTACATACTGTACATATATATAAGTACTTACTACTAAAATCTTTTTTTTTGTACACAGAATTACACGTGTATGAATTATAAGCACATAAGAACACACGTACGCTTCAAAAGCAATGACCTCAAACGAGGTATGAAGGAACTAATTATGTTGTGGAACTGGTTACAAAACTATAAAATTAATTTGTAAATATCTAAATTAAACAATATTAATATTATTCTTCATTCACAATACAGGGACGTACATAAAGTGCTAATTAAACGTTTAAAAGTATCTTTGAGATCTTCCGGTGGTGCATTCCGGAAATATTACCCTGTTAAGTTGCAGACTGATACCACTTACGATAAAAATTAAATTAAGGATACCTCCATATTTTGCACCTTTTCAATTCGACTACAACAAGTACAAACAATTAAATAAATCCTTTTCACAAAATTAATGACATACTGTGTAGCGCCAACGGAGAGTATCCCCTAGTAAGGATTTTGCATTTAAAGTTTTAAAGTTAATAATGGGAGCACGCCCTTGCTCAACGGAAATTTTGGTTGTCGCTATAGTACATTACTGGCTTGTTTATTTTTATAATATATATCTATGTAAGTACAATAATTTATTCATAAATTAGATTAGCAAACTGACCAACGGTTACAAATGGAACAAATCACATTAATACGCGACAAAGAAGAACACAATAAGGAAGGCAAGGCAAGTAGAATAAGATTATATTATTCTACTTGCCTTGAAAGAAGGTGTGTCTAAATTCATCTTATTACTTGTTTACTTTTACGCTATTATTAGTGCACACTGTACACAGAGTGTACATATATATTACTATAAGTCTGTACTTCGTATTACTATTAAAAATTAAATTCTGTCATCTAAACAATATTTAAATTTTGAAGTAAGTGTTTTAATTTTCATCAGTAAATTAGCTCTACTACTAAACAATATTTTTACATAGCTTTATACATTACTAGAAGTAAGGCCTCCTGCCTACGGCAGGAGAAAGCATAAACATAGGGAAATAGGTATCATTATCAGACAAATTAACCAAAAGACTACAAAACAACATACCTTAGACATAAAACACTGAGAACATATAATATGAAAGCATATAACTAAATAAATGCTTTACTTTAACACCAGTTGTTAGCTGTGCGTTGTTGCAATAACTAAACTAACTAGTAAGTCAACATTAGGCCTTGTCATTTTAAAGATTTTTAAAATCAAAAGGGTTTGCCAGGAATATTTCCTGACTGCATCAATAGATCTTTCTCTATCCCGTAGATTCCTCTTGTTAAACTTTTCATTTTGCAGGTATTTTTTTGCATCTGTGTTTGGTTCCGATAGGGTAGAAAGTAGAACTAAACAAGAATATGTACTTCTAGTACATTTATTAGGATTAAGCGTCCAGATGACTATCAACATACGGCAAAATCGGACTCAGTCCGTTTCGCAAACCTATTAGAAATAAAATACACAGTATACAGGAAAAGTTACGCATAAAAGAGTCAGATATTTATTACCTTAAAATGTTAAAATACACCAGTACTAAACTTACTTCTCTCATTCCGTTCTTCATACGCCCCAATGCTCACGCTCACCTCCAGCTCTGGGCACATCAGAAAGGCAAATAAGCCCGTCACATGTGAAACAGAAGGTAGCGTTTCCCCAGTCCTGATCTCCTCTGACTGATCGAAGACTAACATGTGTAGTTCTTTGAGACCTGTAGTAAGGAATTCAACAGTGACGCCGTGAATACTACATTTCAATATCAAGCTCGAAAATAAAGTTAAATAATCCAAAATACATGGATGGGTCTCATCAATCAATCAATCAGTGAAAGCAGTGAATGAGTGGGTGAAAATGAAAAGAATAGCTAGTGGCAGATATAGCTTTATTTGAGAGTAGGAGAATATAAAGAAGATTAGAGAAAATCGACTTTTACTTCCATCGTGCCAGAATGAAGAGCAGAATCTAAAGTTCTTTTATAATAGTAAGTAAGTACACATTTAAAAGTACTTACCATTTCTTCAATATTTTATAAAACAGGTACTCTCTAGGAAATTGGGGTGACAACGTAATTACATAGGTGATAGTTAAACTATGCCGAGCTTATAAGGCAAGTATCTCAGATATGTACGAAATATTTTTTTTTGCATAGACCAAATTCTCAATAGTAAGATTACAAATTTTTATTGCATTATTGCATTTAGTAAGCCTGTTACCCGGTAATACTCGATTAAAGTTAACCGGACTTTATTTTTTTACAAACAGTCTGAAGCCTAAATCAAAATTCGGTCTGTTTCAAATTTTTTTGTTTGCTTAAAGACATACACATGATTTTTTTCAGAATCAAATCTGAAAAAAACCCACCGAATTTCGGATTTTCCCATTAGATCGAATCGGTCGATAGCGCCCATGGCCAGGATAAGTATTCACATTTCTGTAGCTCAACAAAATCGCCATTAAAAGTTACATCTATGGGATTTTACAAATGTGAATACTTATGCTGGCTAAAATAGTTATGAATTTTCGAAATGTTGTATATATACAACATAGGGCATGACGACTGTGTAGTATAATGCCCGTCATGTCATAATAGCGGCGCGGAACTCTGGGCCTTTTGCAATTGTTTTTTTGAGCTTTTATGCGAGAAATATTGATTATATATAAAAACTTTATTAAGTCGCTGTTGCACAATTGCAATAGCTTGACAGCTCAGTATACAAAACAACACTTTCTTGATTATAATTTAAACATTTTTAAGTGCTTAGTTGGATAAGTTATACTATTAATAAATAAATCTTAATTATACAAATGGTGATTATAAATTTTAATTGATCCAAAAATGTGGAACGCTTCACGATTTTGCGTGTCATTCAGTTCTTTTCCTAGATCGTATAATCGTATAGGACACTGCTTTGCACATTTTGATGGTAAAAAATATTACAGTTGTCTGAAAATGCCCCAGCAGTATAGAAGGGGTGTTTAAAAAAAACTCTCAGGTATGTTATTCTAATAACGGGACGTGTAGGATGTTTTAACGCTATATGTTTTGTTAGCTTCTTCAACGACGGGTAACGGTATATGAATTTTAATAATCACAATATATTAATACTTAATTTCATATTTTTTTTGTTATAATTTTAATTTCTACAAAGCTATATACAAAATTACAAAATATACTACCTATATTATTATTAATTATCAGGGGTCCAGTCTCTTACGAGACTGACGTCGCCGAGGCCTTAAATTACTATCACTACCACTTACTATTACTATCTATATATGTGCCTATATATATCTACTATCTGACTACAATCTACTAAGCATCAACTGTACTTACCTTATTTCTTGTTTAAGGGCAAAATTTGCTGAAATCAGTGTCAGCGATTCCTTACTATCTTAAAACCAGCGGCTCCGGCTGGCAACTTCCCTCTCGTAGTCGCAAAAAGAACAATAAGTGACGATTTTACGTACTATAGAAGTATTGCAATGTTCGCAGCGCTTGATTTTCAAAGGCCTGGAAAGTAAACCATGAAAAACACAAAAAAAAAATCATAAAATGATAATGGGAGTATCGTTGAAGCTGCTGCTGCTACACTTCTTGTTAGATTTATTTATGTCAGTTTATCTATTTCTTCCTCAATTTTAAATCCAACGAAAACAAAAAATATCTTGCTTGTTAAAAAAAAATAATAATGCCAGTATGTCAGGTTTGATATTAGTAGTTTATAATCTTCGACGCGGATGAATGTCTAAAGTCGATTTTATTGATTTTTGAAGAAAATTATAGCTGTTTATAAAAGTAAATAGTCAATAAAGAAAGTGTGCATAACATACAGGAGACGAAGGGTTTGTATAAAGTTTTTTAGAATTAATTAGGAATACAGATAGTATATGTATAGCAAGAAGAACAACTACGCTAAATACGGTATATATAGTATAGTATAGCAGTATATAAGTGTACTAGTATAGTGAAAAAACTGAGAAAAGGTAAATTTAGGATAAATCTGTAATTTACATTTAGCATCTATGATCGAAGGATTCTCTCTCAAAGCGTCCAAGGTGGACATATCCACATCCCTGGAAGTCTCGTACAGTTTAAAGCAATTTTCTTTGGAAAATCCCGTGAATCCCATATCAATGGCAGGATACGAATTGGATTCCGTCTCAAAATCCAAAATAAATGCCAATTTTTCCAGTCGATGTAATTTCCAAAATAGTTTTGACACAGCAGGGAAATTCTCAACATAGCCAACACGGAGTGTAGTGAGATTTTGGAATGTTTTCGAAAAATCCTCAATCCATGACATAGGGGGTCCACAGGAAAAAATCATATTTCGTATTGATGCTAATTCCCCATTATTTGCTGCCCCCCATTCTAGAGGATTCTCATTCTCATAATCCACTTGACTTTCGAAGGAAACTAAAATTGGGAATACTTTCGAAAGCTTAAGACAATCAGGGAATACTTTCAAATTCGGATCCTCATCATCTAAAATCCGAATGATTTTTAAAGCGGGCATTACAGGGAATTCTAGGGATAGTTCATTAAAATTCCCAAGCGGAGAAGTTTGGAGCTCTACTAGTGTTCCAGAGCTGGACTTTAGAAACTTTAGAATAACTTGTGCTACTAAATTTTTAAAATTTAAATTTCCATTATTAAATTCTCCATTCTCTCCGTCTCCTCCATGACCATGACCATGTCCATAATTGGCATCAAGAACAATAATATCATCATTGTTGTCATTGTAATGTACACGAAAGGTTAATTTTTCCAATTGTACACCATGCCCAGCTAAGTTATTGAAGAGTTCCGCATTTTTAGAATCAATATTAATCTCTAATGAGCCCAGGAGGTAGAATTTATTCGTCCTCAGGAGCGTAGTTATCAAAGCATCACTTTCATTCCCTAAATTAATTTTTTCAAGTTTTGGTGGAACTGTAATGAGATCTATAAATACTTTCTGAGGCACATGACTGCAGGAGGAAAAGTGAATTGATTTTAATTTTGGAAGAACTAATGAGACTGCATGAGTAGTAGTAGAAGTGTCTAATAGGAAGCAAGATTTCGGTTCCGGGAATAACTGTCCATAGTCATGTTCATCATTCCAAAGTTTTGGAAATTTGTTTATTTTCAATTTTTCAACGTTGGAAATGTCTTGAATTAGAAGTTTTCGAAATAGTTTAAGAAATGAGGATTGATCGCAGTTGGGATCACTATTGATGTCAATCTGAAGATGTTTAATGATGGATCCATAATTTGTGAGGAAATGTTGAAAGTCGGGATGTATTAAATTCCCACCCATGAAGATAAAACAACTGCAGGGGAAAGTGAAGTTGTTCCTCTGACTATTTCCCAGTAGTTCACTTAAGGAACTGTAATGCTTGGTTTCGTCAAGGACTGAAGATCCGAATAATGTGTTACTTGATGTTTCGTAACATGTTATTTTAAAGGTGTCCCGGTTGAGGAAAATTGTGACAGATGTAGAATTCCAGGAATAGTTCACACATCGGCAAGACTTTAAATCTGATGTAGTCAGATTTCCAAGGATATTTTCCAACAGCTGCAGTGCAGTACATAACAAGTTTGAAAAAATTAAAATTCCACCTTAAATAATGAATTCGCTACTTTAATTAATACTACTCTAAATTTTCGAACTGTGTGACATTTTTACCAAATGTATTGCAAATACTTGATCTGCCGGCGATTTTTCATTCACTAATAATGTAATGCGTTTCTCATATCTGGATTTAGGGAGCACAGCAATAGCGTCATAATCCCCTATATTTGTAAACTGAATGTCAAAGTTCAGTCTGGAATATGTACAGGCATTCACATCAGAGTCGAATTCCAGTCTCCGCTTCTTGGGTCCTAGTCCTGTAACTTGTTGGGCAGGAGGATAGACGTCAGCTACAGCAGCAATCTTTCCTCTACGATGGGCCAGTACCGATTCAATCTAACGTGTACAAATATTATAGTCAAGCGACATAAATTCTATAAAAACAATCTAACATTCCCTTTTAATTAACTATAAAATATTTTTTATTAGTAAACAGACTGTGAAGCTTACATTTTCCAAGAATTCATTAAGGGAGGGATTTTCCCACCTTATGCACTGAAATGCTTTGATAACCGACCTAATGGCGCTTGCAGCTTTTGTTACTATTTTGAATTCACTGTCCATTTCGAAATTTTGAAAAGTTCAAAATCCACTTATATTTTGAACAAATATTTGTCACTGCTTACAACATAGGTAGGTACCTGTAAATAAAACGAGGCAAGTCGCAGTAGCAGGTTACCCAGGTTAAGACTGGGTAAAAGGAATGGAAGAAAAACACCCACAAAATTATAGCGTCGCACAAACCCTAAAAGTTAAATTAAAAAATGCTGACAATTGATTTAAATAAATAATTTTAATGTACTGTAAGTATCTGTATTTCAGAATACGATTACAAAACTTTCATTTATTTATTACAAACTGTGATTATTTGTGATTTCCGTCAGGTACAAAAATTGCTATCAACTAAATAGCCTTTCCACATTTGCCTTCTTTCTTTCTTCTACGCCTTTAATAGTATTAAATTAGAATTAAACTGTCAAAGTAGCTTCTATGTGAATAGTTGTTTGGCAAAACGGGATATGTCCATCGAAGCACATTTTACGGTAACAACGAATTTCAAATAAAATGTGACTGGGTTAGTTTTTTTAACTTTAATATTTTTCCACCCATATAATTATATAAACTTTATTCAGTCACTGTTGTACAACTATTAGTACAATAGCCTAAAAGACGACTCACATGGGAACCTACCCTACTTGAAACTATGGTTTCAAATTAAATGTGTCATGTCATAACATAATACTTTACTGTGACTATTTTTATTTTACTGCTATTATAATATGTAGTCGTTTGGCTGCAAAATATCTTGTCTCTATTTTATTCGAATTTGAATTTTTCAAATTTTCTTGAAATAAGAATTTAAGAAAATTCAACGGGAATAACAGTGGACAATTTTAGTGAAGACAGGCCATACTTTCGTGAAAACGAAAAAATGATTACTTGCGGTAAATGTAATGTTTAAGTAATTTATGTTTGCCAATAATTTACTTTTTCTCTGCAACTGAACACACTAAAGATAATTCAGCTGCAATAGGGTCGTCCATAATTGATGTCATAGAAACTTTCCAGTTTTAGGACCTCATAACTCTCCTGTCGTCAGCTAACCAAGTTGGAATTCCGCTACATAATTATGTACATAAAAATACCCCCCGGGTATTTTATGCATAATGTATGCATAATGTGAACATACAAATATTATGTATGATCTTTTATGAAAAAATGGTACTCACCCGGACAGAAAACTTTGGGCATAACAATGTATACATTATGAATTATTACAAAATTGTTACGGCAGAAGCCGTATGTATACATTTTTATAACCAAACTATTACGCACAAATTTTGGGTCTTCAACCTGAACTGACCTTTGACCTAGGTCAGCAGTCAAATTTTTGAGAAGCCTGTTTAAAATTCCTAGTAATTATTATGACTCAAGAAAAATGATTTTTTGCTTGACAATACTAGTTTTGTGACCTAAAGTAGGCTTGACCTATGACCTGGGTCACTTTGACATGTTGGGATTAAATAATTATTACCACCTTACTCAGTTCATAAATTAATCATGAGTTAAAATTTTGTAAAAATTTAGATTTACAAATAATTGAAAATAGTACGGAGCATTATATATATGGCAGATTAAATCACAATATTATTAAAAACGACATTGTGGCACTGTGGTTAGTGCACTAGGCTAAGCTCAGCTGTTTGGCAATAAAATTTTATCGATAATATATTCTAAATAATTTACACGCCATAAATATGTTCCAAATTCGTACATAAGAATTTGAACCGGTTTATGCATAAACATTCCCACAGAATTATGTTGACATATTTCCAATTGGGTCACTAAAATTTTCCTTTGTTATTCCAACTGAATTTTCTTGACTTCTTATTTCAAGAAAATTTCAAAAATTCAAATTCAAATAAAATAGAGATAAGCTATTTTGCAGCCGAACGACTGTACTAGCAGTAATAATTACTAGTCACAGTAAAAGATATTATGATACATTTCACTTGAATCCATAGTTTCAAGTAAGGTATAGGTTCCCATGTCAGTATACAAAATACAATATTTTGAGCAATAGATAAATTGTTGACAATAATGAAAAATGTTCCATAAACTGCAACTCTAGTAAGTATTTATATGATGTATATAAAGACAACTTTATTCAACAAAAAATAAAATCGAGACTGTCCTACAACTAGGATAGCCCAATGGGCTCAGTATACGAATCAGAAATTTTCTTAATCTAGCTTATGCTTTTTAACAGCGATATATTAGTTAATTTAAAGTCCTAAACATTAGGAACAGTTGAGAGCAAATGATGTTGACAGATTTGGACTGATTTCTTTAGCACTGTCGTAACAATATCTTCAATAAAAAAAGGATGATATTGCTTGTTGTGATCTCATAAAATTCAGACAAAATTTAGTAATGGTACCCCGAGCTCACACAAAAATAAAAATAAATCAGAAATATGTGTACGTACACAAAATCGAAATTTTGGCTAGTTTCTTTTTAAATTACTTTGGTCCAACTTTAATGTTTACATTGAAACACAGTATAGAGTAGCCAACCAAAAGTGGCAGTCGGCAGTCGGATAAAGTTTCGATTTGTTTGCATGTAAACTTTATCCTTGCCGACTGCCACTTTCGGTTGGCTACATCCTACCTATTGTCTGGATACAAAGTCGAGATAGTGGAAAAGGTTTTCCCGTCGATTAATAGTTCCCACCCATCGCATCCAAATTTCACTTGGTACGCTCCGCCCACCAATGGTAAGGACCACCTTCCCAGGTATCTCGACTTTGTATCCAGAGAATAGGTAGTTGAATAATACTTAACGGCAAATCTCATTTTTGAAAAAAAAATGTACTTATATGCCCCGCTTTGCGAAACAACTCATTATATTTAATATAGCCACTCAATATTATTGTACTTTCCCGCATATATCCCCTTAATCCCCCTGAAAACTTTAATTTTAATACTGCAGTCCTAAGTTTTAAATTCTTAAATATTCTAGGGGAGAGTGATTTGAGAACGCTGAGGATTAATGGGATGATGATTAGGGTATATGTTTAGATATCCCTCATCTACGCCCACAACCATTTTATTAAATAAATGAATACTTAAATAAAAATTAATATTGATAATATTGATTTGATTTTTATAGAACTTTCAGAATAATGTTCAACGTAAGAAAATAAAAACACTGTGTACCATTATACCCCACTCAATACTGAATAAACTCACTGCTTAAGAATAATAGCTCAGCAACAAACTGCACAAACTTAGCAATTTATTGAATTTTAATGAGTGCTAAATTAATTAATCACAAAAGACATTAATTAATTTAATGCTCTACAATTCCTTGTAACCCCTACGATACGGCATACTATACAGTACTGAATAAAAATCCCGCCGAACAGTAGTACTTAATATTATGTGTTAACACTTTTGTACAACAACAAATAATCGCTCAAATTTTTTTTTGCTACACAAAACATAGGACACTCTCTCGTCAACGGCATTTAACGGAACTCGTTGCACAATAAAGACCTAAAAGTACACACAATTCTATAGACTTTACAAACGATCACAAACAAAGCAAGAAACCCATTATCCCAGTTTCGGTTTCGGGTACTGTTCTCCTTTGCTCTAGTTGGCCAGACTGTAAGCCAATGATAGTCAAGTAAATGCCCCCGAATTACTCGAATTACTACAGGTATGAGAACGCTGTTAAAATGTTTAAATTATTGTTAAATTATGTACTTTTTATTAGAAAGAAGGTGAAGTCGAAAGGGGAAGCTGCGGCAAAGGCAAAGTCTCCATGTGTAAACTAATCCTTCAAGCTGCAACGCTCGACTATCTAGTAAGTTTCCAGTAGTACCTACCTGTTCAAAACATTGGGTTATTGGGTAAACGGGAATGGTATGTACGTAAATCCATTGATAAATAATTGTCTCTTTGCGTTTCCGTGTTAATGAGTAGGATTATCAACATACATCGAGTTCCAGTTAAGGCCGTTTTAACAGAGCGTGCAGTGCTCTGTTACAGAAGAAAATTATGACCACTATATAAAAATAATGCTAATTACACCAAGTAAAAAGAAAAAGACCTATACCTATGTAGATACTTGTTTTTTGCAAGCTTAGAACGCATGGTATGATCGCACTACTATGAATGTTATTATACATATAAATAATTATTAGCATTAACAATATATGTATGTATCTAGCTAAGAGCTTGCAGTATTCTTCTGATGTGGAAGTTAAGTACAAATATCTGTAAAATATAAAAGGTAAATTGTGTGATTTTAATGGAGTTTTTATAATGGGACTCACTAAATGTGTAGGTAATCACACATCTAATATATTCCTACAGTACCATCAAACATCAATAATTCCGTCCACAGTGGTAAGAAGTAACGATCTAGTAATTTACTTTTTTCTTGGTTAAACAATTTTAAAATAATAACAAATTCATTCATTTACAACACTGGAATTAAACGTAAGTATTTTTTCAAATCAATGCTTTTAGATAGTGAATTAATTCAGTTTCTGTAGTACTATATAGTCGATTTTAAATAGGCAAAGTAGGATTTTTAAACGCCTATTAGTTGCACATACATTTGTAAACTTTGTGATGGGATCAATTATGGTATATATATAAAAAGACATTTTAATGAAGAGTTGTAGTCTTTTTATTTATTTATCAGTTTGGTCCTATATAATAGGTGTACCTATAGTATTCCTAATCGCAGTCTTTCTAATTAATTATGTGTGGATTTGTAATTTGGATTATAAGAAGGAAAATAAGTTTTAATCTTAAGAACAGTTTTAGTCAAAAATGAGAACTTGTGTAGTTTGCAAAAAAAAAGTCGGTCACCTCCATTTAATTAATTGTAATCGCCCGCAAAGTTATTTGATTTATATTGACACAATCTGTGTTTTTTATAACATTAAAATAACGTTTATATATATACGTGAATAATTAGTTGAACCGAAAGTTCAGGAAGTAACGTTAAAGGAGCTGCTATATTAAATGAGTTTCTCAGGCTACTGGAAGCTGAAGTAATAAATATGTCGTTGTGCATAAATATATATTAAAGTATTTTTACAAATAAATGGGTTTAGAGGTGTTCTTAAAGTGGAAGTACGCAATAGCTATGTGTTAGTTTATTTATGACACTTTTGAGAAAAACTTCCACCCTAAATAGAATTTTAAATGTCAAAGATTCGTTATAGTTTTTGGAAAAGTTTTCGTGACACTCGTTGCCATCATTTTGTTTTTTTTAATGGGCTGTTTTATGTCATTGTTTGCTATAGAATTATCCTATCCTTTGGAATGGAAGACACTGTCTACTGGGGAAAGATACCCTGGATCACGTTCTAGGAAAATGTCATGTCGGAATCCTACGGGGAACAAAGAGACATGACATGATCATGTCACGACAATAATATGAAGTCATCTGGTAATATTGGACTGGAGTGTATTTAAGAAATTACTGACTATCGATCTTACTTACGATAAGAGATTGGACTGGACACTATCGGCGGGCATTCGAAATATCGGAATTAAAACCTATAGACCTATTCTCGGCTTAACAGTACGAATAAGAAGCAAAGTTGTAGCTAAGTAGATAGGAGTCGAGTATAGAAAAACAAGTATATAAAATAACTCTTATATTTCTACATTTTCTGGATACTTTGTCAATTTAAGAAATTAAAAGTGTTGACCTCAAGCTTAATCGGTCTTTAAGGAAATTAATGCTTTTGCAGTGTTACCCGCTAATAATTACAATTTAAACCAACATTTTCA
This sequence comes from Dicyrtomina saundersi, assembly GCA_034695245.1. Classification (NCBI taxonomy): domain Eukaryota; kingdom Metazoa; phylum Arthropoda; class Collembola; order Symphypleona; family Dicyrtomidae; genus Dicyrtomina; species Dicyrtomina saundersi. The sequence goes on along the minus strand of JAQFZE010001259.1, from coordinate 3,445 downwards.
GTTTTAACGCCATGTTTGGCCAACCATCCGAAGCATTTAGACATTTTTAAACAGGCTGATGCTGCTATACGCTAGTTGTACTCGCTTGGGAGAGTATATTATATCAAATATTTGTTTCAAGTATAAGCAGTAATTACACATTCGTATTTTAAAAAATAAAAACACATACTTGCTATTTAATTGTTTAATTCAAATATATTATGTACACCTGTAATCAACTTCTTTCCCGCAAATTGTGTGCACTTACGTTTACGTTAGTATTAATAATATTGGTTATTTAATGTCTGTAGTATACATTTAACTTGTGGAATTTTGGGTGTGCTTTAGAAACCATATTATGAAAAATGATAAGATTGTCTTTGTAAATTTTGGGGGAACGGGAACACGGGATTCTTCATTGCTTGACGCGGTGATGGAAAGTTCCCTAAATTCCTATGTAAATGCTGTAGCTACATTCACTTAATAAGAACTCACTTTATATAGAATAAATAATTTTCATCTAATAATAAATATCTCGTCAGAAAATTCCTTCTTAAAAGGAAGTAAACCCCATAAATCGGGGTGAGTTTAAAATTGTAAAATACACTGTATTTATGCATGCGGCTACACTAGATTGTAGTAGTGTCATTACATGTAAAGATGAGGATCCCAATATTCCCAATCCAAATTGTTCTTCAGTTTTGAAATACCATTTTTGTAATAGTCATTTATGAATAAACTGAGAAATAGTAAAGAAATGTACGGTTCAATCCTATATAAATTTTAAATTATTAAAATTAGTGATTTGTTTGTACTGGAATTTTAATAAGTTACAAAGATAAACTTAAACAGGGAAAAAATAATATTACAAGTATTTATTTTCGAAAAAAATTAGCTGTTAAAAATTACTGTCGTAAAAATCATGAATTTTTATGTGCAACTGCATTTAAAAAAAATATTATAGTACTATACACCTATGCATTACTGGCTAAGCCTAAAAGCGGTAAAAAAGAATGTACGTTTTTTAATACAATCTCATGCACTGTTGCTGTATGCGAAGCAAATCTGTATCTTTCCATAAGTGTCTAAACTAAACTCAAAACCGTGTATCTTTCAACTAAAACCATTAAAGAAAAAGGTACGGGTTTTCATCTACACCAACGAATTTTTAGTATTGGAAAAAGAAATGGTGAATGTACTGCAGTAGTAATTATTGCGTTCATTAATAATGGTAATGCCGTCGGTTTGTGTTCAGATGCATAGGATTATCGACGTACATCGAGTTCGGTTTGAGTCCGTTAACAGTAACAATGGGGCGTACAGTGTTATTTTACAGAAAAAAATCGTAACGACAATAATGATTATAATACCCAATAAGCATAGCCTACTCTTGATATATCACCTCACCTAATGGCCTTGACCAAAGAAAGGGAAAAAGTACCTAGGTAGGTACTTTCTTATCCGCGGGCTTTGACTTTGAACGCAGGGTACTACTAAATGTATGTAGGTACATATAATGATTGTTAACATCGCAATTCTTATTATGTATGGAAGAGTAAAATTATTAGTATTCAGTATTTTTCCTGGTCTGGGAGAGTTTTGGAAGTTACATAATAGATAATACAAAAACAAAATCTTTCAAGTAATTTTAATTAAGTGCTTATAATGGCACTCTCTAAAGTCTAAATGTGTAGGTAATTACACATGTAAAATTATTACAGCACCATTAATTAACTTCGTCTTGAGTTGTAAGTTGGAAATGGAGAACCAGAGATTGTTAAGTCCATTTTAATTTAGATATTTTTGGATACATATTATAAAAATTTTAAACAATAATTTGCTTCGTTTTGTACTCGTTTTTAATTTTTTCGTCAGGTCACTTCCAGGTAGTAAATTAGTTCGATAAAAAGTACAAGAATTTCTGTAGGTGACTTTAAATACGCAAAATAGTAGTAGCGATCGTAATGTTTGTTTCAGTAGTTTATATCAGTTTGTTTAAAATTTGCAGTTAGGGGAAATTAGTTTTAATCTTAAGATACGTTTGAATAAAAAAAATGAGGATTTGTTTTTTGTGTGTGCAAATTTCGGGCTCCGTTTCATTAATTTTAATTTGTTTAGAAAAATTTGTTAAGGTGTGTTAAAAATGTTATATAAGTTATAAGCTCAAGTCTCAAGCTAGTATTGCTCAATTTACTTTAAGCTAAGTTTTTGCAAGTTAAATAAGTGTCATTTAGATATTAAAGATATCCAATATAATATTTTTTATAACAAATTAGAAGTTGTATGCTGATGCAAGCATTGTCAAAGATCGTCGTTTTGTATTTATTTAAATATTAAAGTGTTTTTAAAAAAAAAATCTTATTTTATGTACGGATAGCTATATAGGTTTCGTTCCAGTCTTCCCCAGGTCAGGTGGTGTAACATTGTTCGACACAGAATAGCAGTCAAAACTACAATGCAAGGTGCCATACCGCTTCTAAATTATAAGGAGCTAGGTAAGTATTTTCTCTGAAATCACATTATAAAGAATTTTATTATATGATAACGATACAGTTAATTTTTAAATCAACGATTTTAATTCATACTAGTACATTTGCATGTAAATTTGAAATTTATTTTAATATCCTTGGCAATAAAATTATTAAATAGTTAAAATAATTCTATAAAATCAATTCTCCCCAAAATAATATTTTATCTACTACTCCTGTTGAAACAATGCAATGGTCGCAGTATGAAACATCCATCCATTTTTATCGTAGTGTAATAAAATGAAAGCCAACTTTATAAAAAATAAAATAGAATTGAAAATTGAAATTATAGTGATTGAAATTCGTCATTGGATTCTATTATAAATTACTGTGTCGTAAATCCATTCAATTGGCTGTACCAGCAGTTATATTAACTCAATGAACTTACGACAGAATGATTTTAGCTGTAAACTGGACTTACTACAGAATGGATCTTCACCGACGATATAAATGTATGTCTGTATGTACTTATGTGTTTTAGTTAATATCTGTTTCGAAATAAATTTTAAAACCGAATTATTTAATCCTGAAGTCTGAAGTAGAATATGCTTTGAAGTTACAGTGTGTCTCAAAATTTTAAACTCAACCTGGTTTATGGGGTCTCTTCTTTTCAAGAAGGAACTTTCCGGTAAGATATTTACTTTTAGATGACAACTTACTACTTTATGATTTGACTTTGATTGACCCCAGGGGTCAAGTGATTCTCAAGTAAATAATTAAAAATCGAAAATGTGGTGTCTCAAAATTTTAAACTCGTTTTACAATTTTTTAAATTCAAATTGCAATATATCCGGTCTGAAAAAATGGGAAATTATGAGAATTGGTATGTGTACACTCACATACATTACTTATGACTAGAATGATTCACTTTGACCATCGGGTTATTGTAGCACTGGTAGCGTTGGAGACGACGGGTAAACCTAATGTCAACTCCCCCC
>JAQFZE010001258.1:0-18913 GCA_034695245.1 Dicyrtomina saundersi | reverse complement strand
TACGCACCCCGAGCAGCTACTTTTAGTAACTTCCAACTTTGGCTAAACTTGTCGTCAAAAATAAATGAAAACTGGTCCCCTTATGTTCCGCACATGGACAGTACGTACTTTAGCTTCCCTAATAAAGGTAGGGACTTACCTACTATACTTATGCATAAGAATGTATGCATATCTTCTATTCACAGAGTAAACAAAAATACACAATGTACTTACGTGTGGACGTATGTTTTTACGTTGTATCCAGTATACCTACCGGTCCAACTTTGAATGTTTATACTTTCCAGTTCTAATAGGAAACCCCTATATTCTGCGTGTAGCATAATATACGAGCATCATGACAGAGCTAAATAGTACTACTATAGTAAGTGTTCTATGTATTTTTACTCTTTTCCCTCACAGACTCGTTTATCGTCAACTAATAAAAATAAAGTTGTACATTTACATTCAAAAATAGCCGTTGACAATTTTTTTTTCAGAGACGTCGCACACACCGACCGACCAGACTAGACCAGACCAGACCAGACCAGGCTATGAAATGTTTCCCTCGCCTCGCACACACAGCCTTTCACAAATTTCCAAACTCTAATGAAATCATGTGTGGACGTGTGCCTCCTGCCCGGCCGCAGTCTGCACCCACCATATGCAGAGCAACAATACAGACTAAAGAAAAATATTTTTTATTCATTTTTGTTTTTTAAAAATAATTTCTCCTTTTGTGAAAAAAAAGCTGCATACATAATAACTGACAGAACCAGTATTTTACTTTCTTTCACCCAGAAAAATCTCAATAATTGTCTTCCTTTCAACTCGTCATACTTTATTTTTATGACAATCAAGTCATTCATCGTCCGCTCACAGATAAATGTGAAAAATGTGCATATGTTCCAGCTCTCTACCACTCACTACCTCACTCACTCACTCACTCACACAATACAAGCTAGCCAAATGTCGATGAAAATTTTTTAAAACGGAACATCATTTTAAAACTTTTCGTAATACCAAGTGTTTTTTTTAAACTTTACCCCTCAATAGATACCCAGTGGAATAATAAAAATGAAAACGTGAGTGTACGACAGAGAGCTGGGGTTCTCCTGTCTATTTTGGACCATAATAAATATGGGGAACGTGTACAAAATATATAATTGTGACGGTAGTTGCATATAGGTGGGGAGGAGATATGACTATGATATATATATGATATATAAGCTCACATGCCTATAAATAAAAGAAGTAAAATAAATATTAAAAATTGCTATGCAGTTAAAACCCATTTGAATTGGAGTGTTGAAACTGCGACTGTTCTAATATTACAGAGATTTGAACCATAAATAATTCAGTATGAAACCATGCCACAAAGATCGTGGCCATGTCCGTTTCTCACTCCTCGCTCCTCTCAACTTAAAATGAAATGAGCACATTCAAACTGTAAAAAGAGATTTGAAAATGCTAAAAATTCTAGGTAACTAGAACAAAATCTGTGTGTTCCTCTCAGCTTCTACAAAGATTGCAATATTGTGGACTCTCAGGCGTTACTTCCTCGCTCGCAAACTGCAGTGCGTACTGACCATGTATAAATACTCAATTACTAAGTAAGTCTCAGCCGTTTCCCATTTCTGACTCCCAGTAACCAGTACTTTTGCAACCAGTGGAAAATACAGATGACATAATAATCACAATAACTTGAAAATACACACACAAAAATATTTTGTCTTTCTCTCCCTTGTTGAATAGATATTTTATAGTAGCATTGTAGCCAGTATAGGCATATAATTATAAAATTTCCATCTGTATGCTATAAGACTACTATAAACTTTACCTGAGAAATTGAAAACATAAAAATACTTGGTTAAGTAATGGAGCGTAATGGGAGTCATATAATGTAGCCCAATGACACGGCCAAGTGCCGACTGCGTCGGGCCTGTATGTTGCATTCGTTCGAAGGGTACACATAGAAAAGTTAAAAGTGTCGTAATTTCTTAAACGAAGAGAAAACAAAATCTTCTCCGCTCCGTAAGGAGACGAGGCTCATTTAAAATTGAACAATAATAAGCACTAAACATGGAATATATAGGAGTTATATGAGTTGACGAAGAATGAGCAATAATAATACTATATATTAGTATAATAACCATTCCGGACTGTCTAACAATAGTGTCAGTCTCAAAACCTATTAAGATCTCATCCCATTGCGAGGATGGCCCATCAAAATCCAAGGGTAAACCAAATGCGTAAACAATCAAAAACTTTAAAATTTTCAACTCATACACACATCTCTCAAGACAGTACAGTGGACATATAACGCGGGCAGTAGGAATATTCACAAAGGAAGGAATATAAAGCACCTGCTCTTCACATTCATATCTTCTTGTTTGTATTTTCATTTTACTTGGAGGTGAATAATCTGTAAATCTCGAGAGTCGAGTAAAGATTTTTAATCCAAGCCTATACTGTCCTATAGGACAGACAGGACGGAAATTCATTTCTAAATCGGAATTGTGTAGTATGTGTGTCGCATGGCTTTGGCGTCAGGAAAGTATTTAAAATGTTGATGTAGGTACCTACCTACTTTAAATGTCTTATGCGAAAAGTCATAAATGATCAAGTGTGTAGTCACAGATTATAATTTTGTAAGGTATGCTCCACTGTTAGTGTAACAATAACAAAATATTACAGTTACGCAATGGACGGATATTTTGAATTCAGTATAATACTTAAAAATAGTCAAAGAATGGTTAGGAGTGCAATATGCAAAAGAATTATTTGCAAGTGCAAGCGCTCACGTTCTAAAATCAATGCCATAAAAATGTGAGGCATCCCGAATACTATCATGTTTCGTAACATGTGACATAATCCTTTGAGAGAGTCATCACTCTGTGTATAGCAAAATTACATTAGTGGACAAATCCTTTCTACTTCCCAGTACTCCCAGCTACTGAGAATGCTGAGAGCGGAGTTATGTGTATAAGCTATCTCTCAAATCAACTAATTAATGCGTACGGGTGGTATATGACTCTATACGTATATTATTATGCCATGTTGTACTGAGTGGTATGGGGACGGGGATTATATCGAAAACCAATATGAGTTGACTTGTTGAGTCATGAGCTAGTTTGATGCTCCCCCCGTGAGTTATAATTTCTGCCCCGTTCCCGTTCCCATTATTTCCCATTCAACTCTCATAAATATAAAATACAGAGAGTCGTAAAAATTATTCTCACTGATTAGTTTCACACTCTATACTATGCTATGCTATATTATATAAAGGATCAATAAAAATCGGAATGAAATGTCAAATGTACACAATGTTCCATAAATAATTATTGGGAAAATAAAATATAAAAATTGTGCAACTATTCATTACAACGAGCCTATGTATGGATCCGTTTCGGTTACAAAGTGTAGAAAGTCATAAAAACCAATACAATAATTATATTACACGCCACGTCAGTTTAATTTACAAATTAAGTGTAAATAAAAGAACGGTAAATGAGATCAAGATGAAGAAATAAAATACATGGGATTATATAATTGAGAGACTCATATCATCCAGTTTGGAGTTGAACTGTACATATTATATTCATTTATAGCTTAGTATAGAGTATGAGTAATCAAATAGCTTATTAATGAAGACAGTGAACCTGCACTTGCCTATAAAATAAAATGGAATGAAGACAATATGCTCGTGTGAAAGGACTTAATCTCAGAATTCCACACACGACTACATTTATATTAAGGAGATAATGAGAGAGAGAATAGATTTCCTCTATGAGACTCTGAGACACACGGAAACAAATGCACTAAAATGTAAAAAGTGTCAAGTTAATACAATTTATTTTCTGCAGCAGAAATCTAAAAATTTAAATGTAGGTCCTGGGAAAATATTTGTGATGGTCGTTTTACTACATAGCAAAAAAAAAATATTGGGAATATATATGCACATGTCTAATGTCGGCGTAGGCTTGAACTTACTCATAATAATAATTATTAGATTGCATATTTCTTGGCTACGTTAGGCATTTTCTCAGATATTTCCCTTTCCTAGTCAAATAGACACATTATGAAGACAACATCAGAAAACCACACGGCAGCCCTCACGTTGTCATGTCACGTCTTTATACTCTCTCTCTCTCTCTCTCACAAATATGCACATTCGCGTATCAATATCCATCAGAGCGCTCACTAGTCAGTCATGTAATCTGCTGTCTTAATCATAAAATGCGTAGAAGATTCAGAGCACTACTACGATTACATAAATTATTTCCCCCCCTATACATACGTTGAATTTGGCCATCCCAACAACTCCGACCCCAACCTATAGCCTCACTCAACATTCAACATACTGCCTACAGAAAAGAGGCTTGTGTACATATTCATAATAACATACAATAATACAGCTGAGAGTTCAAGTTAAAAATTTGAATTTGAAAATATCCATAATCAATAGAGGGACTTGAGCTATGAGTACTACCCCCAATTTTTTTCAAATAACAAACTCTGCAGGTAATTAAATTTGGAAAAAGCAGAGAATTTTTCAATATATTCAAATGCATATGTGTCTAGCCTCAGTACATGCATATACCTATATGATATGTATTCCTTAGCATAATTCAGGAAAGGGTGGAACCCGGAAGCATCTTCTGCTTGATTGCAATTACAAAAATCCTAATAAATATTATAATACTCTGTGGAATAGATACATAATTTCCATAGGTATCTTTTGTGTGCACTCCACTACGCGTCAATCCAACAACACTGCACACACCTGCATAATATATTAGACTATTATTATTATTATGGGTAATGACAATGTTCACTCACGAGTGGTGCTGACGATTAGTATATATATATATGTGGATATTTTTATATATTTGACTCCCTTTGTAATTGTAATTCATTTAGACAAATACTCATTGTGGAGTCACACACAATACCTGTATAACCTAATCCAGAGGTAGGTCCTCTTTTGTATTGTTTTCTCTGTGACCAATTATTTTCCTCGTGCAGAAACAGAGGCTAGAATTGTGTGCCTGGGAGCACGTGCATATAGTGAGTAACTCTGAACTATATCTATGTAGCTCGCTCCCCATTTCTACGTGGTTAAATTTTAGGTCAGCCAAGAATTTATCAAAAAATAAATTATGTTAGGTACTGAACCAAAGTTTGGTCCCATATGTCATAATATAATAATTATTGTAATAATATTTCCCATTCGAATTCGTACTACGAGGCACATGCAATTTCAGTGGAGCAGCTTGAGAGAAGTCAAGACCTCACAAGACAATGCAAGGGACAAAAGTCAGAGGGATAAATAACTATGTATTAAGATCAGGTATTAGAATCAGCAAAGTAGAATATTGTATGACTGTATAGTTGATAGTAGGCAAATAATATCTAGCACAGATAGTGGCAGTACATTTTGTGCAGTGCAGATATTACATATTACATAGTGCACAGGTATCCAGTCCAATTTCAATTCGTCATGCAGAGCAAAAGCTATACTGCTATTGCTATATGCTACAGAACTTGGACTTTGTACATATTTTACATCCCTATTCCTACAGCCTACAACATACATAATATGTATACAGATATGATTTTTTTTCTTGAACTTGAACATGTGCGTTCCTTTATGGTTTTGGATTCCTTATTACATTTTCTTATGGGAACACACACGTACCTACCTTGGTTTAGGTATGTGACGTAGATGCGATGCTAATAATGCTCGGTTCTATCCTATGTCCTATGTGTGCTACTGCTACTGCTATATTGCTACACACAACACAGAGCACTTGAACTAAAGAATATACGTTGGGTGGAACATGGCATTGCTGGCAGTGGGAATATAATGTAAAATGCGACTCGCATGTGTGTGACATACTGATGTATGAACAATTTCCTTCCTCATTCGATTGTGAGTTTGTATGTAAATAGCAAACGCAATGTACACTTGCCTTTCAATGTGTCAACAGAGAAACACACACACACACACACATCCCACATCATCATCATATATAAGACTGGAAAGATTTTCTACTTCTATTTTTTATTGAGCCCTTTTACCATTTCAATAATAAAATGTCAATAGCTTCTCTGTCACAAAATCAAAAAACTAATCTAACTCTGTTGTATTGTGTTGGGAGAACAAATGCTAAGAATGCAATGCTACTAATAAAAGTAGGTAGGGTGGTACACGTGAGGAGCTCTCAAATAATAACATAATAACATACAGTGACGAGTGTCTTGAGTGATGTTCTCTTATTATCGTTAGTCATAGTTAGGAGGTCAGGACTCAATAGCTCCCATAGAAATTCATAGATAATTAGGTGCATAATATAGAGAAATGTCGACCGACTTTTTGAATTTAGTTTATATGCCTATACCTATACGTAACATGACCCATGACAAGGGGAGCTATTATGATAATTACACAATATATAATTGATAAAATAAAGCTCTGACGATGAGGTCGTCGCGGCTCTGGATCGGTAAGAAGTTTTGTGTGATTCTAAGAATTTTGATAATGATTTTAAAAAAAATATTAAGAAAAAGACGTTGATGTTATTAATGTTGGAAAGCGAAAATGGCCTGGAGAAAAGAGATACAAAAAACAAAGAAATAAAAAGTAAACTTGAGAGCCGACAGCACACAAAATAGATAGATTGAAATTGAAATTGAATCTGACACCTGAGCCTAATTATTCCAAGTTATTATATTTTATCATGCGGAAGAATATACATAGAAATTTTTTGATTTGCCATTATTACCATTAGAACTATTAGAACTATTATCATATTATCACTCTATATACTATGATTTTTATTTTTAGACAACAATTGTATTCCTGAGGCAGAGGGCCTACCTACCTTCACCCACACACACACACACACATGTACAGAGACAAACCTATAGGGACAGGCTCTGCATGAGGATTTTGTTTTGTGAATGTGATAAGTTGAAGTTTGAGGAGGTTGTTTGAAGTTGTTGATAATACTCAAAATAATCTCTAATAACCTCTATGCGTATCTTCACAGTGTATTTTCTCAAGTCCTATAATCCTATTATGAATGTGCACTCCCACTGTTTTACAGTCTCACAACACTCTCAACAGCTCAGAACAGAACCAAAGGAAAGGGAAGGGGAAGGGAATAAAAAACGAGACCGGCTACAAAATACAATAATCGTCCTTTTAAAAAAACTAATATGATCCAGACGTAGGTATACGTACATGAATGGAAATACTTGAGCCACTCTACATATTTTTTTTTAAACAATAACTAAAGAAAGTGAGCGTTGTTATTTCCCTTTTTTCCCTACATTTCTTTGAGTGGCTATACATGTATGATGGCTATGGCAATGGCTATGACTCGTCCTGGAGTACATACCTACTCCTCTACTTACTTAGTCTTATTATTAGGAGTAGCACTAAATTATGAATACATGTGTGGAGTCATAAAGATAAAAGTGTTTTAAACTTACTTGAAAGCGTGACGGTGGAATTTTTCTGCCGGCTTCTTGATTACTCCGTAATGATTATAGCCGTCCATGATTTTTTTTTCAGGCGGGATGATGATGATCGTTCCAATGTAGTAATTTTTTTTGCTGTAATTGTAAAGTAACGTCTGTATTTCCTTGAGTGTTGTTAAGTGTTGATCGTTTTCTGTGTTTTTTTCTTGTTTATAGTTGTTTCACTCCGAGTTCCGGATAAGATATTTTCGGTGGGATAAATTGATAATTTGTTTTTGTTTCTTTGATTAAATAAAACTGATGTGTAGAACGTTCTTGGAGCGGAGACGGAAATATTACTCAAAAAAAAAAATTAGTAGGTAGGTAGGTAGGTAGGTAGGTTGTTTAATTTATACGATTCAAGAAGAAGATTTAGGAATTGATTTGTGTGTTGGTATGTGTATGTACTTTTGTTTTCTTTGAAATATCTTTTCGATGATGTGATGTGATATTTCAAATGTACTATTTTAGTACAACCCAGTGGGGTCCAATTTCTTGGGTGGATCCATGTTGATGAATACAGTTTTCATCGAACGATACAAGATGATGGGGAGGTTGAGTTGAAAAAAAAATTACGTAGACGTCGGAGATTTTTCGGGTTGGAAAAATTTAAATTTAAAATTTAAATTTTTTTTTGGCAAAAAAATATATTAATGTTTTTTTTCTTCTTTCTTGCAAAAAAAAATATATATTTAATGAAGAGTGAGGACACAACACGAACAGTGTGAAGGTCAATAGAGGCCAGTGGGGTCCAATGTCTTCGGGTCCATTTTTCTGGAGGTGAGCCAAGGCGCGTCTTGTAAAGTAAGGAAAGTTGAAGACAAGGTTCAACGGAGGTCAACTATGACAGCGTAGTCTTGTTCTTCTCTCTGATACTCGCTGATCACAGTCAGAAGAAGAGTGTTGTTGTGATGTTGTGTCTTGGGTCTGAGTGAGTTTGCGAGTGTGTCTTCTCCTGGGTTGACTACGTCTTTTTAGTAGTTCTCTCTCTCTCTCTTGGTCGTCGTCGGTATGAGAGTGAAAAAAAAATTCGTAACGTGTTGTAGTATACTGTTGGTGTTTTGTAGTAGTAGTAGTAGTAGTAGTAGTAGTAGTAGTAGTAGGAGTCGATCCGGAAGGAGTTTTGTACGAAGAAGTGTTGGGAGTAGTAAATTTTTGTGCTGTTGTAAATTGCGATGAGAGTCAAACACTGGAAGTCAGTTAGGGAGAGTGCCTTGTATTTATATGGGTAGACCGTGGCTCAGCCTAAATGTCAATGTTAATTGACACTGCTAACTTGTCGAGGTTTCATGGAAAACTGAACTGTGGATAGTAAAAGCGTTTTGTTTTCACCCTGCAGTCTCTCTGTCTTCTGTCGTCCTCTCGGCGTTGTAGTATGTGCAGTGGGAGACCTACACGGTACGGCAAGGAGTACTGGTCAGATGTTTACGGGAGGCAGAAGAGAAGGGAAGAGAATATCGAGACCAACAACTACCACCACCATCAACCCATACAACTGGTTGTGAGAGTCTCTTCTACGCTCCTTCCTACCGTCAAACTCTTTTCCTACACACACACACACACACACACACCTCTCCTACTACCAACTCCAAAAATGCTCCTTCTGACAGTGAGACCCCCATGGGAAGCGACGAGAGGCAGCGACAGAAAAAGAGAGAGAGGCAGAGAGAGTGAGACGACCATAACCGAAGATCCCCCTTCAGCAGTCAGTCGTGTGGGCAACTCTGCACCAGCAGCACCATCCCATGTAGCAATCCTCTTTCAGTTGAGCCACCCAATTCCAATTCTTCACTCGGCAACTCTCAATCCTCGTCCCAACGCAACACCTTCCATCCTCATCGCATGCATGATGCTCCCTATCTTCTCTGTCCCGACACACACCTTCCCAACTTCCAAGATAAACACTGCAGACTCAAGAAACTCATCTCGCCTAGCCATGACATGACAAGTACGGGCGCGGACACACACGGAATCCATCCATGGACAGGGAATATTATGCGACGATGATAGGTATGTAGCTACCCGGTCTTAGGTATAATCCGCGGTCATACTATAGAAATAATTGCCATTCAACAAGACCCAATACACATATTCTTGTTCCCCCGGAAGTTTTCTCAAGTCAACTTTGTATATAATATGTCTCTTATGGAGTTGAGAGTTGAGCAGTAGGAGTAGGAGCTACGTGCAGTTTTGCAGGGAGATCAGCACTGGGCCACGCATCAGATGATCTCAACCATACATCTTCTTTTTTTTTTATATATCCGTGTGACTCTTGCTCTGCACGTCGTAGAAAGATTACCTTGCACTATACATATATGTGAGCATTGGAGTTTGAAACAAGTTCTCAATATTTATCGATATTAAATCAATACATGTAGAATTCCATATGAAACACCGTCTGTCATTATTTTCCACTTCCACCTGACGTTGACAATGACCTCATGAAAAGTTATATTATTCTTTCTTATGTTCTATGTTTTTTTTTCGGGGTAACAATATCTTTCACTATATGCTATGAGAGTAGCTCGGTCATTTTCTATACTTGCATGTGTACGCACAGCCGTTGTCCCTTTCAGCTTGCAATTAATTGATCTTGCGATGTAAATTACAATTATTAAAAAAATTACTCACAGGGTTTCCCCGGTCGCCTTACAGTTAGTTATTGTCAGTTCTGGTTCTGGAGCAGTAAAGAAAATTGTTGTATGTTAAAAAAAAAGTTTTACTTTTGTAAAAACCAAAGAAAAAAAATATTGAGCAAAAAAAAATTTCGCAAATTTGCCATGCGTAATACATACACATGCGTTCGTTTGGAGTAGTGTAACCTTAACCTTTGTCACGGTTCCAGGTGCAAACTATTTTTTTTTTGCCTCCACTATATGCACTTCTTCTGACATTGACACTGAGTGTCAGATACGATGAGATGAGAGCTGAGCTTGAATGTGGAATAAAGACTTCATTCATGGAGCTATACGCAAGTGAGAATGTGTGTAGTGTGTATGTGTAGCCAAAGGACGCGTCAACAACATTCGAGATTACAGAGGTCATTCACAAAAGAGCCAAATCACTATATAGATTTGCATATGGAACCTCATAAAAAACATCAACAGAAGGAGATATAGATGCAGCTGAAAGCCTCCGAGCACTGGATACACATCCACACACACTTATTACTCCTCGCACACACACACACACACACACACGCAGAAAAACTCCTTCTCTTACGTTGAGATTCCTCCTCGAACGCCTCTATAATCTCTTATTCTGAATTGGATATTACGAATACCAATACGACTACGAATGGGAGCCGCCGTCTCTTTATTTTGTCCTTACAGACCAATAAATTATTCTCACTTTAGTTTCTCATCTTCCTCCCGACTCCGACGGCTTTGACTGGATTAACTTGCTCTGTGCATGGAGGATGCGGACGGAACGACACTCGCTCCTCGTAGACGCTTATATGCAACTGTTGGAGTTTAGTTGGATTGAAACAAACATATTATAATAATTAACTTGCGTCGAAAAGTAGTTCTACCCAGTCACCTTTCCAGCCTGACTAGGCAGATCATCATCATCATTATCATCAGATGATCATTAGCATTGCGCTTTGCATTAGGCATTTTAATATAATTAGTTTTTGTGGGAGAAACAGAGCACTTGAGAACACGCATAGGCTTATATTTACGACTATGATTATACGTACAGGTATACTGAAACAAGGATAATAATATGAGTCTGTTGAGTGTCTTAGAGGACATCGGCCGTCCTTAGCTAATCAAGCGATTTATTCCTGGTGCTTATATCCATTTATTACACTATGGGATCATGCTGCAGCAAAGTCAACCAACTTTGGATCATATTCAGAAATAGAATTTGCTATATATACACATAGGAATCAATATTGTTTTAAAATATGGAAGTTTTAAAATAAATTTAAGCATTTATAAAATATTTATACCACTCTGTAATATATTCTACATAGGTAAAGTATTCGGTTTGAGATTGGAAAGGCCAAGACATGAAGTAAGTCCAGGTGAAGGGACACTGACGCAGAGATGCATTATGATGACCCATGTGTATAGGACTAATACCAATACACAAGATAGACCTCCACTTCATTGCGGATGATTAGCACGGTCAACAGATGCAAAGTTGAGGAAGACACACCCAACTGTCAATAGATTGATTCACACGGAAAGAAAACCTCCTTCCTAATTCTCCCATTAAGAAGATCTTGACACCTTGACAACAGAGATCGTAGACGTACATGATCACAATATCCATTCACCAGTCCGCCAGCACCAGCACGTCTCCGGCTCCATGCACATTTCAAATTCAAGCTTTTCT
The DNA here is from genome assembly GCA_034695245.1 of Dicyrtomina saundersi. Lineage (NCBI taxonomy): Eukaryota > Metazoa > Arthropoda > Collembola > Symphypleona > Dicyrtomidae > Dicyrtomina > Dicyrtomina saundersi. The sequence continues at coordinate 7,066 of JAQFZE010001258.1, read as the reverse complement.
ACTATACTTCCATGTCCATGCTCATTGTTGTTTCCACTACAAAAACATAAACTTGGTTTGCGTCTTGGTCGTCTCCTCTGCTTCTACTTCTGCTTCGGCTTCTTACTCCATGTCCTTATAAAATTACAATGTAGGTAGGTAGGTATAGATATAGATATAGGCACCTACCTATATGAAGCAAGGGCCTCCGCTCATCAGTCTGCATTTGTAATGTGGACAGTCCAGTGGGTAGTTTCGTTTTCCTTTAATGTTCCCATTTATCATCATACATTTATTTAAGTATTGAGACATTTATGCAGCTTATAGCCGCATGCATAATGTAATGTCGATTGCGGATAGACAAGTCTAGAGTCTCTATCATCTCCTGTCTACAACTCGGTGGCTATACGAGCATATCAGGTTGTACAAAAGTCCAAGTCCAAGTGCAAGGACAGGTAAGTTATTCCTGGCGTTGCGTTGGTAAAGAGCCTCAAAAGATATTTGAACATTTTCGACTTTCGACGTCTAATAATATCAGAACCAGCACCAAAACTAACTATAGCACCACCACCATGACACCACAATACACGCAATCTTTCAATTTCATTACAAAGTAATAAATAAAAACTTACAGATTATTCGGATATTGGGAGCCATAAGAGATCAAAACTCGCTGTTAGAGAAAAAATCTTCTAACGTCAATGCCAGGGATGACCACAATTAATTTTAATAACAGTATATAGACTCTGTACTCCGTATCTAGTTGTAGTATTTCAAATAGTGTACTATCAAAATGAAATAGGCAATGTATAAATATGATCTGCTGGACTGGTGGGGGTAAACGTTGTAATTATGCACGTCAGGGGTCTACTCGGTGTCCATTAAACCCATGGAATGGAAGTCTATATATGCATGTTTATAAAAATGCTGAATACATTTTACATTATGCTGATGCGATGTGGTCGGGGTGACTCCTTCAGATTTCCTCCATCTCCTTTCAGTTTTTGTACGAATAAAAAATGAGCATCTTTAATAATTCCAAATTCAAATCCAATGATTGTCTGTCGATTATAATAAAAGTTTCGACTCTGAATTCTCAAAAGTCCATCGTTGAGTTGTAGCCGTATAGTCGTAAGTCGTGTGTGTGGTTCGTTTCGTACTCACTAAAAATAGCTCCTCGTGTCTGGAGTGGAATGGGGAATGGGGAATGGTGTGTTGAAATCTTCTCAAATCTCCAATCTTCCCTCGAAGACCAAAAATTCTCTGCTCCAACTCGAACCGGCTATACCAGATTTCGACTCGAATTCATTCCGAGATGCATCCTCATCAGTAGCCTCATCTTGAGGCTCAGCGTCGAGGCTCAACATTTAACATCCAAATCAGAACCCTAAGGACACTGAGTCTTTAATCTGACTCTCCTCCGCTCACCCTCATACACGTAGCCACGGCGTCTCTCTCAATATGAATCTATTATATAATCTGTGTGTGTGTGTGTGTGTGTGTGTGTGTGTACTCTGTTGTGGTCTGTAGATTTACTTGCCACTGCAACAATAGGCGCTATGCCTCTCTCCTGAATCTAGATTCTATAAGATGCATCCTCACACCACCACCACCACCGTCGTCGAACATGATCACCCTCCTCATCTTTCCTACGTGATGAGAAATGCTCAGTGCCTAATACTGAAACTGAAACCGAGCAATCAATGGGATTATTCGCTTCTTCCCTTCTGTTTTGCTCTACTATATATATATTAGCATGGACTTGCTTCAATAATTTGTTCAATTGCTTTTGAATTTTTGACCTCTCCTCATTATGTACAAAAGATAAAAACGAAGGAGAGAACCAGACAGATGGACAGACAGACAGGGAGTCGGACTCTCGTCAGGACAGATAATTTGCAAATACTCAACTCCCAACTATAAATTTTCTCTCTCCACTCCCGGCCTCCAATATTTATTTAAGTATAATTACCCACACCTATCAACTCCCATACATAGTATATGTGTAAGATGGATACAGATATATCAGTAGTATTAGTAATGTACCTACCTATACGCTATATGCAGATATTATTATAATTACATTTCCTATATATATTTCATCACGCTGTGTTGGGAGAGGAAAACAATATTTCCATCACCATCAAGTATCTATACATAATGTTTACGAAATTAATAATTAATTACCATTCGAGTCTGAACAAGATTCTAAGCATTGCAACATGCAGCCCGCGACGTCTTCCACTTCTACTTCGTCTCCCTTTTCTTGATTTCCCACACAATTGCTACTAAATGACACGAAGCACAATAAGTCTGCGGGCCTGGAGCTGGACCTGATACTGGGTCTGGTACTGCAGTGAGTGAGTGGAGCGGAGACAGAGGGAATTTGCCCTTCCAATTACGTAATCAATGTATAATCATGATATCCAAAGTAATAAATATAAAAAGGGGCGGGGATAGTATAGGAGACGGACGAGAAAACAATGTTGACAGATGACACATGACAAATGACAGTCAGAGATTTAATCACAGAATAACTGACACTCAAGAAAGACTCGACTCGGGATGTCGGGAATGAGTGAGCAACATTTAAAATTCCTTACGTATCTTCAAGTCATAACTATAAAGTGCAAAACAATGGAGTTTATTTGGAGATTTTATGGAAAACAAATTGTTTCTGATGGTGTGTTGGTGTTGGTGTTGGTGGATTGGGAAGCGCGAGTCCGAGCTCAAGCCATCGATCGCTTCGTGACGGAGACTTTCTAGCCACTAATAATGTCCATAATGAGTCGAAAATATAATATGCAATAGAGATTATCGACAAGTTGCTTCCTTTAATGTGGAGTACGACTACATAGGGTATATCCGTGTAGAATAGATATACCTTATAGATCCATGCTATAGTAACTTATTGTAAGTGTAAGTACCTGTACCTACCTACAGTATGTACAGGTGGCAATTGGCAAATCCAAACTACCTACATACAGATAGGTATGCATTGTAAGATATGTGGGTGGGAAGTGGGAACATAGGCTGGAGTGGTTGTCTATAGGCATTAACATTGGTATGTACTCTCTCATCTATAATGTAGCAACAGATATTATTGAAACTATATAGTCACCGTCCGAGTCCGAGTTCGAGTGCAATGCATTCCTAATGACCGCATAAAGCAACCTAAGAATCTCATTATTACCAAATCTGTTGAAACACCTTCGCATCATCAACATAAAGAAACTGTCTGGACGAAAGTTAAAAAGATGGAATACAAACAAGCTCAAGGAATAGACAGAGTGTGTGTGTGTAAGAGACAAATACAGATTAGCCAGCAAGAACATTATCATATGCAAGAATGGGATTAGTTAGGAATCACAACTTGAGTCTTTTCCTATATCTGCATACAATTATTGGCATTACACAGATCATATATGGATATAGCCACTCAAATGAGATTCCTACCTACAATGGATCAGATTTGTTTTTGGCCTAGCACAACAATGAACACTCAACATGCAATGTTACAATGTCAATACTAAAGAGAAACAAAACAAGTGAGTTGTATGTTGTAATAAATACATATACTGCCGGTCGGTGTCGGTATCGGTATCGGTATCGGCGTCCGTATACAACAGATATACACCTGCCCGAATAGTTATATAGGGACACAGAGAGGCTATACATATGTCTGAAAGAGATACAAGAATGGATAAACATGTATTTGCGGGGACGCATTATGGACAGGTATGTTGAGAATGAAGTAATGCAATGAGGTTTATACATAAAGTGCATATTATTATAGAAAAAAAAGACGTGATCGGAATTATGGCTCGTCAGACGAGACCAAACCAGACCAGACTATGGAACAAGATTACGCTATCTATTTTCTTTCTTTGTCTTCTTATCATCCCAGTCCCTTCAGATGATATGATAATTACAAACAATATATGATTAGATCTACTCTCCTGATGTGGTGATCTGTGATCTGCTAAATTTATTTATTGTTATGACTAATAAATCTGAAACTTATATATTTTGAGCTCATTTTTAATTTAAAACAAAATTAAAGTCTAAAATGGTATGATGAGAAATGAGATTTAATATGCGGAAGGAGAAAAACTTAAACTTAAATCATATATTGCCAGACCGTAGGACCGTAGCGTAGTAACCGTTCTATTAATATTAGTGCAAATACCTACGTATAGGTACAAGTAAATGGGCGATGGGCACACAAATATTTCACAGTACAAATCTCTCTACTACTAAAAATTAAACATGTTTGAGATTGAGAAAAGGTATTGACTATTGTAGGATGGTTGTAATATGTATAGGTATTTACCGCACAAATGTGTCTACCTTCTCAAGTACCAACCTACCTACCTTTCCAATTACAGATACATGGAGTGCATGCGGTTGAGTTTTTGGAGATGAGGAGCAGTGAAAACATAAGTAATCATCCGTTTCTATGGTCGAACAATGGACGTGAAAGTGAAATTCTATTTTCGTTCCCAATTTTACTACATCTAATTACGCCCTTCCAATGTATATACATTTATAGCGCAGTGCACTCACTACCCCAGCTCCGTCTCCCGCTTACATTACGGTCTACGGTCTACTCCTATTTCAATTTCAGTTTTCAATTTTTCAATCCACCTAAATGCAGAGCACACACCAACCAGTCAGCCAGCACAGAGGACAGGACACACGGCATTGTTCATATATATTAGGAGTGCATATGCCGTTCATCTCCACTTCTTCCAGTGTCCCAGACGATCCCATCCTCGTCCCGTTTTATATGCCCAGCATAAAGGTGAGCGTCATATCAGTGTAGTGTAGTGTAGTGTAGTATAAATGTTTCTACTCCTAACCGTCCTCAGGTGTATATAGGCATGTGTCAAGTTTCTGTACGAAAATCAAGGAGGTGCATAAAAATATGAGTAGTAGGTATATCTGTACAGATAGTTGGACGCTGGAGATGGAGTGTCACATAAAATGACACATTATTCGTCGGCATCGGATATGCCCATCACCCATGTGCCCAGATTGCTTTATGATTAGGACAGCGAATAGGTTTTACTTACGACGACTACGACAACCATTTACAATTTACCATTGACCATTATTTAGCATATATGTATATATCTACGCGGAGTGCTCTGAATAGGAGTAGTAAAGGAACTTGAACCTGACCATTAATTTCCATAATATGTTAGAGTGCCGACCATTATCATTCTCTCTCTTTCTCTCTTAGTCAGTGCAATGGTCATCTATAATCTATATAGAGCAGTTTCCAGGGGATCCATGCAGTCCAATCCATATGACAATGACAATTAAGGCTGTCTAACAAGATAGGTAGGTAGCTACTACCTACCTACGGGCGGATGGCAATGACTCCGACATTATATGATGATGATGATTGTCCCGTCCTTTTTTTCTTCATGCCATGCAATATGAGCCCATAAGTCATAATATAAACATCTGTACCTATACGATTACAAATATTATACATCTTACCCAGCTGGCTATGGCTATTTCCAGATTGCCTCCTTTGTCGATTGGCGGGTCATACTCAGAACCGCCACCGATATGCCCATCTTCATTTTTAACTTGTTAACATTTCCCGTCTCCCCCGTCACTAAATCTAAAGATAGGAAGACGCTGACCAATTTTCATCATTTTCGATTGGACTTTAGGATTTTTTGGAGTAAAAGTATAGTACAATATGTGAGTCTATGCTAAAGAATGACCTGAAGCCAGTCAATGGTATTTTGGGCATATAAATAATTCCAAAGATGCGCCCATCTCGTCTAGTCTACTATCCTCGTCCACTATATGGACCGACAAAATTGAAAAATCGTAAAAATTGACTTTGGGACTCATGATTGGTGTCGATATCGGAGACAATTTTTGAGCTAGAATTAGGGGAAGGACCCGTAGCCGTAGCCGTAGACGTAGCCGTAGACCGTGGTTTTTGAGTCGCTAGGATGTTGTCAGACGCGGATTCATATTAACATTATAAAATTGTTATGACCTTTTAGTTTTGCTCGAAGCATCCATCTTCCTCGCCTTTTTTTTCCTTCTATTTGGAATTAAATAAACGAAAGGTAAATAAAACTATATTATAAAATTAAATGGAAATAGAAGGTGAGAATGAAAAGGTTTCTCCCATCTTTACCTGGGTTTGGTCCAATCTTTCGCGTCCACCATTGTCACTGCCACTGCCAGTGCCGCAGTGCCATTGCCAGTGAGGATTGTCCGTCTCTCTCCGCATCTGCATCCATCCATCCACTGTCTATTATTCTGGACAGGTAGTATTAAGGGATTGGGAGGGAAGAGGGAATCAAGTCAGTAAAACTAAAAGTATAATGCAATTGGTCAATGTGTAATGATTATCTCAGGGTCAAAGGAGGGACAAGGGTAATTTTTTCAGGGTCAGAGGATACCATGGACTTTGCAAGGCGGCTCCGGCTCCATCATCATTTATTTCATATGAGTATTTTTACCCGTGTGCCCAGTCCCATTTTGTGAATTTCAAGCTAATATTATAATACATAATACTCATAATTGCAAACCTCAATAAACAAGGTATAGGTAATTATTATACATCAATCTATCAAAAATCCTGTCGATTTCTCTCTCCTCTCTGAATTTTAATAATAACAATAATCATTGTCACGATTGTTTTTTTTTGTGTCAGTTGCATGTGATTGCATTATTATTACTACTATTCTCCCATGCTTTCGAAGAAGGAACTTGAATTTTGAATGCTTTCCAACTTGGACTCCCAGAGTGCATTCTGCATTGGTCATGGTCACCGCTTATTATAATTCATGGCAAAAAAAAAATAAATAAAATAAAAAAAAAATTTCACTCTGACTTTAAATACATGATGATGATGATGATGGTGGGGATGATTCTATGAAGGAAGTATAACTGTACAGTTGTAAACTTGTAAGAGAAAATGATATTGTTATATGGCGAGAGATTATTAGCTAGCAAAAGTACTCGTGCAACTTTCTGTAAAAGTGCATTGTCAAAGTAATGACAAGTTTTCTATCTTATGCACAGGGGGAATGTACACACACACACACAC
>JAQFZE010001257.1:0-18917 GCA_034695245.1 Dicyrtomina saundersi | reverse complement strand
GCAAAATTCACCCAGGCTTCCGTCATAAATTCTGAGATTCTAAATTCCGGATCAGATAGTTTCAATGGGGAGAACAGAAGGGTACTATTGAAAAGATATATAAGGTCGTCTGTGTGGGTTACACCTGTTTTTGAATTAAAAGCAAATATTAATCATAATATTCTATTTCAAATTAAATTAAATTATTAAAATATATTATTGTATAGTTTATTATGAGAGAATTTAAACTTGCCCCAATCCTTTCTTTTAAAATTAAGGGTCCTAGTTACACTCGGATTTCCCCGGTAATCAAAAAAGTAGCCATACGTTGGTGCGACGCGTGAATGAATTTGAAGCCCTTTATAAGCACCTTGAACAATCAGGCGGTCTCCCACAGCCTATCATACGATTACAAATTTCCCATTAAAATAATGAAGGCATAGAAAACATAATGTGATATGTAGTTTTAGTTACGTTTACGTTACATAATATTATGCACAACACACGTACCCGACTTATTCTGTCCCGTGTGGCATACGAAACGGGCTCATCAAATAAATAGAACTCTTTGATTTTTTTAGAGATATCACGTGGGTTGTATGCAGTTTCAGAATAGTCAAATAAATACGGGGCAATGTCAAGCCATTTCTTATTTAAATCTTTAAGAATTAAAGGCTTCCAAATTATCTTGAGGAGCGTGTGTATAAAAACGTCACCCTCGTCCTCCACAATTCCACCTAGTACAGGTACATTTTTCACATTGTTTCGGGCGTACGCATCAAAAGGCGTTTCTTCTAAAAATGCTTCCGGGTCTGGGGCTTCTATTACCGGGCCAAAGTTGACCCAAGGGAAGGTGTACACATTCTGTAATTATTATTTCCAAGAGCTCTGAAAATTACACTAACTTTCGAGGCAAAGCAATACATTTACTTACATTGCTGGTACCTTATACAAATTAGCTAATGTTCGAACTTTTATTACAAACATTACTTACGTAAATTCTCTGAAGCGCATTTGCAACAAAGTGTGGGTTTTGGTTCCGAAGACATTCGACCATTTCAAAGGAATCCGGCGACTGACAGTTAAATAACGTTGCGACTTTCTTTGAATTTTCAACGGTACTATTCACTAGACTCCAGTGTAGGTGAGCTGACCCACTGTGTAAAATTGCGTTAGACACGTAATCTGAAAAAGCATTGGTAATTTAAAAAAAATAATACTTTATAGTACTGCGCAAAAAATACACACATTTTGATATACAAAAATTCGGATAATTCCATCGACGCCGGCTTGTTACCTTTAGTTAGTTTGGAAATAAGATTCATATTTGCAATGGAAGCACCGGACGCAACTCCCATGACCGTTATTCTAGTTGGATCCCCACCGAATCTAGCAATATTATCCGCCACCCATTTCAAGGCAAGAGCTTGATCCTTCAACCCAAAATTACCTGGTGCAGCTGCATCACCAGTACTTAAAAATCCTAAAACCCCTTGGCGGAAATTGACGGTGACTAAAATAACATCGTGATCCAGGAGATAAGCTGGACCCCAAAGATCACTTGAGCCGAAAAAATAACCACCTCCATGAATAAAGAATATCACCGGGAGTAGTTTCTCATCTGGAGAAATTTCTCCGGCCTATGAAATTAAGACATGAGGCATGAGAATAAGTTATGAAGTACTTAATGAAATATTTTGAAAAATAGGGCATAATTAAGTTATACAATAAGTATAGCGAATTTTTTAAGGGATTTTATTATGCTGTTTTGTTAATTGTATAATTGCTTCAAAAACAGACCTTTGGCGTATACACATTTAGATTCAGGCAATCCTCCTGCCCCATCACCAGGTAAAATTGACTCGCATCCACTTGAAGACAAACGGGACCGGGTGTATCAGCATGGAAAAAACCCTCCCATGCTTCCACGGGTCTTGGGGCTCGAAATCGGAGTTCCCCGATTGGCGGTTTGGCATATGGAATTCCCATAAAGGAAGCTATCATTCTTCCCTTTATGGTTCTCATCTGTGTTCCCTGCACCCAACCGCACAAGGTTTGAATCACTGGCGGACCTGCGGAATACAGCTTGCTGTCGTATTCCCTAATAATGAATTTATTAGATTATTTTAATTAGGTTAGGTTTGTGTAGATCAGCCGTGAATCGTCAAGTTTAATATAAAATTTTACTATTTCGCATTATTAAAAATATTCATTTACTTACGTAGTCAATGAATTCACTTGTGGAACAGGCGCAGGTTGACGAGTTGCACAAGAAAATATTGCACAGAATAACTGAATGGCGAATACTGGAAATCCCATCGTGACTTTGATTTTGTTTTCTTCTAATAATTAATCTTCAGTTAAACTTTTAAAAGTTTCAACTTGTATATCCAAACAATTACATTACTGTTGTTCGTGACACTAAAAGCTTTTAACTGAGACTGATGGTGAGACTTGCTGTCTAATAAATTTGAACATTCAATGTTGAAGTTGCAACTGACTGACAACTGAACTAGTCACTGGCACTGAGACTGGTGTATTGACAGCTGATGACTAAACTAACAGTGAATGTATTCAGTTGTCCAAAACTACCAAAATTCCACAATTATCACTTCTAATGTCAAAATCTTACCAAACAAAGGGGGAAGCACGTAAAATGTGCTGCTGTCTGTATCAAGTTACTGACCATCAATGACCATCCATTGTCCACACAACGATACACGAGTGACGAGTTACCTTTAATCATACAGTTTTATGATATTCTTCAAAATTACCTTACAAATTCAACATCCTGCAATATTCCGTTTTGACAATGGTCAAATTATCTGCTATGAACGACAAACTAATTACAACTTGCATGTACACTACACACGGTGTAAGAGAACGAAATCATCGTTGGAATCAATCCACGGTCATGATGTAACATTGAATACAATGAACATTTAATTTTCATTGTCAATTTTATTCTAATTTTGTGCCTATATATTGGTCATTATTCTATTAAAAGCAGGAGTCACAGTAGGTACGCCAACAATAACCACTGGTTAGGTTATATGTCATATAACTTTAGTATTAAATTACATGTGTGTCTGTCTTTGTTTTGTTTCAGCGAGCCATAAAGGGTCTTATCTAATGGTGAATGGATCTGATAGTATCTTCCCATGTCTTGTAAGGTAAGTACATATTATTATTAATATGAACGATGAATTACACTTTTAGCTGTGATTAATAAGATTATGATATAACAGATTTTTCTTGGTAAAAACACAACTTGGACGCCCCACCGCCAACGAACCAGAACAAGCTTACAACTAATTGTTGTGTACTAGTATTATTCGTCCAAACTCCAAAAGACATGCAAACTATATGAGATTATAAACACGGTAATATAAAGAATATTAACTAATAAGCATGGAAATATTCACACTTTTCTCATATTTATAAGCTATTAGGTACTCACATAGTATTTAAATAAACGGTATAAGATTGAAGATTAGATTTTTAATAATTTAGTATTAACATTGAGAACTTTATTTAATGCCACATGAAATTATTTCCCTATAGCCAACATTTATATACTCCGCTGCCACCATAGTTCATCACTGTTTATTTTTATTGGTCTTTTATTAATTGTAGTTATTTCCTCAAAATTGTTGATTGTTGATTTACAGTGAGCAAACGATTTAATTACAATATTTAAGATTTTTAAAGCTTTTGGCAACTACAACTTTTTAAAACTCGTAGCGACTCCACTGCACTTCGTGATAGGGTTGATATACTAATAACAGTGACTAAAGTTGCCATCATTAGCTGTTAATAATAGTGAACTTCTTTCTTTGATTTGGTGACAAAATACTCGGTGACACAACAAAACTTGTTAACCAAACAGTTTATTAAGATCTCTCGCACGAGAGAGAACCAGATTACGTTTTAATCAGTGATGTCACCGTCTGTCTAATTTAAGAGTGTTACTTCGACGTCGACTACCATCGCAGTGTTACTGTGACTGTGACATACACAGGTGTGTGAAGACACTGAGTGAGAGTTGAATTTGACTCAGTATAATTCCATTTAATTTAAATTCTTTTGTTATTATTAAGTCGCTCTCTGTAAACTGGTCGTTAGTCGTGGACAAGTGTATTTATCTTCACTTTAAATTTTATAAATAAGTATCATTATGTTTTACTTCACGCACGGCAGCTCAACCGGTAATTACAGCTGCAGTGCAGTGTGCGTCAATAAATGCTCAGTACTTAGGTAGGATCAACCGGACCTTCGTTTCGTTCCCTTTTGACTAACTTCCAAGATTTACCTACCATTATCATTAATTACAATCAAGTAACACATGTAATCAATGCACTTTACTATTTTTGCCAGGCTTAACAACACAGCGCAATAGTTATATAATAATTGTAGGATGCATGTAAGTAAACTGCAGAGTTAAATAATGTTAGGTTTCGATTTGACTTCAAGCATGAACGAAGAATGCTTTTGCAGATTTTAGATTTGACGGCCTTTCACGATTATATCTTTGTTAAATTTGGCACGCGCTGCCAGTGCCAAACTGTCAGAGTATATAACTAAATGACGATTGCAGAATTTATGTAAACAATAATAATAATACACAATGCCCTGTGAATCCGCAAATCAGAGTAGTAGGTGAGAGTGCTATTGTCAGCTTAAAGTCGTTGACGTATAACACACGCTTTAACAGCTAGTTTTTGTGTAATTATATACATCGTAGTGTGGATCATTATATCACCTGTGAAGTATCAGAATGACCCATATCCATTTTTAACTAAATGCGAAATGTACTATTTACAAACAATATATGAATATCCTTAAGGTATGTAATTTATAACATTTTACACTTTTCAAAAATGTGTAATTAGAACATTTTACACTTTTTAAAACCGTGTAATTAGAACATTTTGCACTTTTCAAAAACGTGTAATTACAACATTTTACACTTTTCAAAAACGTGTAATTAGAACATTTTACACTTTTTAAAAACTCATATAACATTTTACGCATCCAATTAATTTAGTGTTTTTTATTAAGTAGCTCATTTTAATTCTAGCGTAAATTGGATATGGGTCATTTTGGTTCTTCACAGACGATATAATACAAATGCATTATAAAGCAGAGACTCGTGTTTGATGTGACTCATTTAATTCCCATGCGTGTCGTAACGAATGAGTGCAAAAGACAACAGGACAGACGACATGCAAAGTGTAGCCGATTCACCATGTGAGAAATTACTTTCCTGTGTAAAGTAAGTACCTATTAAATATACCTATTTAGTACTTAAAGTCAGACTTAAAGTAGACATAGGTAAGTGTTATTCTCTAAATGTTATGTTTATCCTAACTATTTCAAAACCTATTGCATAAACGTGTGTAGATTAATTGAATTAAAAGAGTCATTAAGTTGTCATCGTCATTATGTAGGAATCTAGTTGTTATAATTATGCTTTTTAATCTAATTCTCTTGTGAACTCTGTGAATAATCTGATTTTACCTTGACTTACTACTCGAATTCGAACTGCGTGTAAACAATGAAGTACGGTGCAATGGCATCATCACATAGGTACATAAGTACATAGACATAAATGTGAATTCGGTTTCATCACAATCTTTTTTTCACTGTTTTTTTTCTTGTTACTATATTTATTTAGTACGTGACGCTATAGGTTGAGATTTGACATAGGTAAGTAATTAGTTTATTCTTTATTTTTAAGAAAATGTATATTCACGCGGACAATAGTTAGGCTCGGAATTTAAATACAAAGAACAAAACACCACATGTTATGTACATGACCAATTATGCATATTTATATTTTTTGATACTGGCATCTGCGATTTTGATAGCACCCGTATTTTAATGATAGTCGGGAACAACAAGGGGTATCATTTGCACAACAGTACCACTTGTTATTAAACTTTGTCGAGCAGCATCGGGCATCACCATAACAAGTGAAATCTTGTAATGGAGTGCATCTCTCGCGAATCCCCAATCCCCCCTTAAAAATACATAAAAGACAATAATTTATTCTGTACTAATTAATAAATTAAGTAGGATTTATTAAACATGCGTACAGCTTAGCTATCTATTGTTGAAGTTGTGAATTGAAGATTGAAATTAGTTACGTAATTTGGACAAAATATACTTTATGACTTGGAAATAAATGTTATACCTCGTTTTCAGGATAAATAATAATATCTGATGAAGACTCTTCATAAGTTGTGTTTCCGCTTCGGCTGGGAACAGTGCCTGTCACTACAATTGTCCACGTCAACATCCAACTCCAAACGATAAGATAAAAAATTAATAATTGTAATTTTTGTAAACTATATTTTGATTCACAGAAATTCAGCATTTTGTAACAAGTAATGAAGGCGTTATTATAAAGATTTCGTTAAAAAAGAACACGAACGATTTTGTGGAATTATGGAACGATATAAAAATGATAGCTTTACCTACTGACAAATGCAAAAGAGCAGCAGATGGAATGGAATGACTCAACACACGTGCTTTCATCGTTGTATTTTCATCAAACCTTCCAAAATGTGTACTTTTAGAGTATTATTTAATTAACGGATGATTGTTTACACTTGCGGATAGGAAATATAGAATATAGATGCATCTATCTCTATGTATGTATTAAATTACTACAATGCTTTCTTGCTGCCAATGAACTGCCTGGGTAATTTCCATTAAATTCTTAAAGCACTAATAAAACTCTAAATGTAGTGGCTGTACTACATACTATATGTATCTCGCAGGCATACATTATTTTACTTAAAAAGGGTTTGCTTATCAAGTTCAACGTTTCGGTGAAATATCACATGTCAAGTTTTATCAAAATTAAAAATAACTCCCATATTAATTTATTTAGCAGTACATAACTGTCGTATAAATTGTGACCAGTTAATTAAATAAACTTTGTAAAAATACTTGGTCATTAAAATTTTAAGCTAAAATTCAATTTGACAATTGCGACAACTCGATTTACCTACTATGTAGTTACCACATGACTATCAGTACAAAACTGCGTTTTAGTTTTAGGTAAACAAAGCGAGGCGGGGTGGTAGTTGGGAATGTTAGGTCCGAATTTTAACGTTTGGCGTTGTCAATGAATACAAAGTACAGCAAGAGAAGGTAGTTTTAAATTTTCAACACAAGCGTGTTAATGAATGTTCACTGCGGCCCTTTAATAAGTTTTGGTTTTATCTTTTGTACGTATAGTTACTATATTATTTAGCATAGGGAGTTAGCCTTACTACAAATAATAGTTTTATTCACATTAAGCTCACAACGGTAAAGCGGTTACATTTTTTTTAATATTGACATGCCTACTAAATTAATTCAATACTGTAATGACTATTTTTAGTATTTTTTAAGTGTACGTCACAAAATTTCAGATTTTGCGATACTTCACAGACATAGGTACTTCACTACAAAAGGATAAGTTCCACTGCGCATCGACTATGTGAAATTATGCACACAAAACAAGGAACATTATTTTTAGTAACTAGTAATACGTTAATCGGTACTAACAACGAACGGGTTGGAAAGTATTTTATGGTTTTACATAAAGACAAAGAACCCATTTATCATATACGTAGGTATATCTTGAATACATTGGTTAATATTGAAATTCTTCGAGTAGGTATATACATAAGTAACAAGTGATGCATCCGTATATAGTTTATGACGGCAGCTACACTCACAACCTTGGATTGCCTAATTCCTCTTTTTATCCTGGACGGAAGATTTTGATTTTGATTTGCTGATATAATTACGATAGAAAAAATGACCGAAGAGAACCATGTAGGAAAGATACATAGATAGTCCCCAGAATACATTGATGTCCCGTCTCGCACAGCTGTCACCGTTCACTAAAATAAAATAATTACGTGCAAGGTTTAAAATTTAAAATTTTTTTATCTGATCGTAATATTATGTGGATAATTAGATAACTAAAATCAATATATAAGAATTGCTTACATCGTAGCCCAACGGTGTACACATTGACTGTCACGCCCAAGATCATTTGAAGGATTTGTAGGGTTGTTATTAAAACGGATACATTTCGTGGAAGCTTAAACCCAGCAGCCTATAATAAATTAGAATTTGTATTACGCAAGGTGAGCATAATAGAACGATAGTACAATGTAATATAATTATAGTTAAATGGGGGTTAATAATATTTATTATTGTGAATTCAGTAGTTAATTCTGATTTTTTTTAATACCTTGAGAGCGTAGTATGAGTACATAATGCCGTGGATAAAGTAATTCATGGCAAGCATCCATCTATTCGAAGGGTCCAGTGATTCGTAAGTAAACCAAGTAAACAGCATCACAGTGGTGTGATGGTACCTATAAAATTACATTATTATTGTAAAATGTTTCTATTTAGCCTATGCCTATCCAGTTTCCACACGATACGATACGATATAGCCAAAACGTATTCCACTACACAATTAATGGGGTATCATGCACACGTTAAGATATATTTATTTGAAATTCGAACTGAAAATAATTAGATATACATTATAGTCAAATTACCAGTGTAAAAATATCAAGGGTTGCTTCCTCAGCACAACAAATCCCGTATCAAAAAGTTCAGCAACTTTAGAAGCTGCGCTCATCAGCGACCAAAAAGCAGTTACTATCGTTTGCTGTTCTCTGCAGAAAAAAATGCATAATTAGGAGTAGCAAAGGCCAAGTTTAACTCACACTAACTGCATTAAAAACTTACACAATTATTTCTGAGTACCTACATGTACCTACATAATTAATTTAGCAGCTGTTTACAGTTGTAATAATAATAATAAGATATATTATTATCAGCTTTTAAAAATTGTTTTCGATTTAGGCGGGAAGTTCAAATGCGCCAATTTTTTAAAAACTTGTGAAATGCCCATCGTCATCCCTGTTACGACTACCATTACATATATGACGGCTAACTCTTGTAATAGTAAGTTGTTATAGATACTTACCTCGAACACACAGATTTATAAAACCCATGATTATCCGTGAGCAGTGCAAAAAGCTCCGGGAATGTGCGTAAAAATCCAACAATAGAAAATACAGCCAGTGCAATGTTCCACCAAATCAGTGCATTTTTCGATTTTATCGGATCCCGCTTTCTCATATAGAATTGGCCAGCATGAATGGCAAAAATGTAGAGGACTGACAAGTGAATGCTATATGACCAATTTCGGCTGAACCATCCTAAAGAAGCATTGAAATCGAATTTCTCCCATTCTTTCGCCTCCAGGAAGGCTCCTGTTGTCCCGAGCTGCTCCAATGTAACTTCTTTTTGGTTCGAAATCATATTCATCTTTTCACCCTGATTTAGCTTCCAATTTGTCGTTTTCACTGTAATACCGAGGGCGTTTTAAGTTTATAGGAGATGAGTCACTACTTCCTTTCCAATCGTCAGCACCAACACCAGCACCAGTACCAATCCGGTTTCGGTTTCGGTTTCGGATACGGGAATTACTACAGTTGTAGCGGTTGACCGTGTCCGAGTCCGACACACCAACAGTATTCTCACCAAACACAAAAGTCACGGTGGGCTTAACTTTAACCTGAATATTTATTCGAATACAAAGTAAAGTATTAATAATTTTACACACAATTCGATAAGTGGGACATACAAATTTTCGAAAGTCAATCAACTTCCAAAATGTCATCACACCACTTTTTAGTTGTTGTTGCAGGTTCACCTTCGTTGGTATCTGCATTAAAAGGCGAACTATCTATCTATAAACGGGAGTATAAGGTATGTACTCCAGCAGTTAAAAGTTAAAACTTTTATCTGTGTTTACTTCCAGATATATATTTTAAATATCTCACGGTCAGCAACTGGAATCTCAAGTAATGTGCATGCAGTAGGGCATGCGACTATAGAAATCAAAAGTAAATAAAAGGATTGACCCCTACTTGAATATAGCTACAAAATAAAGCTATTAAAAAAAATAGATTGCTACATTATGTAAACTACGTAAAAGTAAAACCAGACTTGTTTTTTCTTTTATTAAAAGCTCCAGTAATAATAACTATGTGTCAACTGGTAGTGACTTCTGTGAGTGAAGCAAAAACACTTATCTGTGACAGAAACGTCGTAAATTATATAAAAAAAATGAATTAATTAATTTTTACCGTCAATCCTATCTTCCCGTCCCGTCAATGGTTCACCAGCTCCAGAGTTATTTTTTAATCTAGTACATACGTATGTATATAGTACTGTGCAAAAATATTATACTCATTAAAATCCGGTGGAAATTTTTAACTACAAAGGCACTAGTCGAAGTATGATGTGTGTGTACAAATGGCAAAATAAAATATTGCACAAAGTATATTTATGATATAAATCTTTTACAACTATTAATTTCCTACTTGCATGCTATTACTCCCTCTTAGAACTGAACTCTGTCGGAAATTACATCATCCAAAACTTCACCACCTTTTTTTCTTTCTTTCTTGACGTACTGTTTTCCGGTTAAGAAAAATCACACACGAAAAACTGTCAGAACAAATAAACAGGAACGTAACTCACAATTATGAGCCAGGCTTATGACTTCGCTTTTTCTTAATTATAAAAAAATTCAATCACATTTAGAACTTACCTGGAATTCCTATTGGCTGACTGATTAAATAGTTGTTTTAAACTCTCGCACAATGAGTTGTATAGTTGTATAGTTACAAATCGATAGAATAAAAATTAATTAAATAGTATAGAGGAAACTTGGTGGAAAATTTTGTAGTAAATTAGTTTGGAAGCAAAGGGAGAGATATAGAAAAACCCAATCAAGAATTTTCACAAAAATAAAAACGTGTACTCTGAGCTGGAGGTGAAGGTGAGATGTGTTTTTCACTGATATAGCCTTAGCAATTTCACAGTAAAATCTACTACCCATTTTATTTTTTTTGCGATTTGGAAAGAAAGATATATTATTTCAGGATGTGAAGAATGACATATAACTAATATAAGTGGAGAGGTGCGTCTGTGAGATATATGTATAAAGTATGCTTATAAATCCATATAGGAAAGAATACCAATATATTATATCGTTGCCCCTATAACGAAAACGATAACCTACAAGCCTATATACACTACGCATACTGTAAACCATTAAATAACAATTACGCTCATATCTCTGTAGCTTTGAAGCTTTATAAAAACTTGTTCATCCGCGAACCATTATCAGTATAGTAGTTCTTGTTCCTTGCCTGAATGGATTGCCTAGGAAAATAACTAACAGCATATAATAATTATAGAAAGTAGAAAAGTGTACGTAATGCTGTATACATATGTGCACTCTAATCGTAAGTTGCCCTGTGGGAAATAATCGCCAATTGTTTCCTGCTTCGTACAGTTTCCCTTTAAATATTATGGGGTTGTCTACAAATTACGTGTTCGAAATGTCAAAACTGTCAAAATACAAATGTGTATAGATGAAGACTTGTCCCATGTGTCAGTATTTCAGTATGCGTGCAGTACTCTTGAAGGGTTGCCAATTGCCATGTCTTCCTACCCCTATACCTCAAATATTAATGTATGGATTTCCCCTAACTTGTTTAAGCAGTTGATTGGGGATTCCTCAATTATCAAATGTATGCCATAATGAAAGTTATAAGCATTTTCTTGGCTACTTTTAATATAGGCTTTTACTTTGCAAAATTCTTCATCGCTTATAAGTAAATTGAGAATTACTTACTTACGAGGTTACGTGTTGTGTTTGGAATATGACGGGAAATAATTTGCGCAACCCCATCTTTCAGTTTTGAAGCAAATTGTATACATTTTAAAGTAATATGGTCAACGAATTTCGGAACTTCTGGATTGTAATATTGGAGGATATACACATTTTGTAAATGACTAGTCTCATTTTGCTGGCATATCATGCACTGTCATATAGCATAAATAAGCAGACTATCTATAGCCTCCTAAGCCGTACTTTTTACATGCATTGTCAAATCAGCGTTGTCGCAGCCCTCTGTATTAGAAATGGCTACGCTGGAATAAATACTGAGCTCTGTATTTTATTATTTAACAACTCGGAATGAGCTGATGGAGTCGCTAATTCATAATTTTTTAAATTACAATAGAAAGAATCCTTCTAGCATTGCATCAACACTAAATTGTTTGTTTGTGCTGACATTTATTATACTGCAATAAAACTATACAGTCGACATTGTTGATAGGACTGATAAAATATAGCTAATTATGTATGAAACAATTAATTGTAATTATAGTTAGCCATATAAGACGGCTCAGTGGTCTAGGGGTATGATTCCTGCTTTGGGTGCAGGAGGTCCCGGGTTCAAATCCCGGTTGAGCCCGATTTTTGCCAAAATCACTGAAAAATTTGAATGTTCGGCATTAATTTTGCATTACTTAACAACTATTATGACAACTAGGGAAGCAGACCCAACAGCTGTAAAAGTTAGCGATGTGAAGCAGACCTCATAACACTCTCGACAATTCTTTTATGCTGCTTATTCATTTCTATCACGTACTTACAATTGGATACAGTTAAATTGGAATCCCTAGTTAAACAGCGAATATTATAAGTATTAAAATAACTACCAGTTTGCACAGCTTGAATCAGGTTCGAAGTAAGCTATATCATGTCGGTATATGCACGTTTGATTGTGCATACATGGAAGCTTCATTTTAAATGAATATGTATCTCACAATATAGTTAGGCCCATAGATGTCGTGTTAAATTAAGCAGACACTACTCAACAGTGGACAGTAGTTGTTGAGCACGACATGCTGCTGTGTCTATTTGAATAAAATGATTGTTCCTGCGTATATAGTTATGTTCAAGCAAATCAATATTAACGGTCTTGAATTACAATTTCTGAAAACACATTAAATAAACTTAGGATATGGCTCCTGCGCCGGAATTTTGGCTTGCAATTCATAGTGTAATAAAATTAACTCAGAAGTCAACAGAAGCTTATTTTTCAAGGATTTGCTGATACTATACATTTTAATGCTGAAATAAAATGCTGATAGACTCACATTACTGAAGGTACGAGGTGTCTTATTTCATTTACACGCAAGTATATGACTCAATTACAATCACAGCATGTGATTCATCATTAAAAACAAACCCATTATTTGAGTCACAATTATTTATTCCGCAATTAAATACTCCATCAAGGCTCAGTGGTCTAGGGGTATGATTCCTGCTTTGGGTGCAGGAGGTCCCGGGTTCAAATCCCGGTTGAGCCCGATTTTTGCCAAAATCACTGAAAAATGTGCATGTGCGACGAAAATTTTGCAAAACTGAATGACTATTGCGAAAACAGGCAGAGGAGCAAACACAATAATACAACAGATATGGACGTATTTAATTTATAACTATCGTTTTGCACAACTTTATTCAGCAGAACTAAACTTCAAACTAAACAACACTTTGCACGTAAGTATCGTCATAAACGTTGAACATAATTTGGAACGAATATCGCAATAATATAGTTAAGGCCATGCGTTGATATAGATGTGGTGTTTAAGAAAGTAAACACTACTGCTTAACCGTAAACAGTAGTTGTTAAACACGACATACAGTGGTCTTCATTTGCCTTGCAAAACGATTGTTTCTGTACATCGCGATGTAGTTATGTTCAAGAAAATCAATGGTAACGGTCATAAATTACAAATCAGGAACACATTATAATTTGAAATAAGCAAATTATACGCATATAGCTCCAGCGTAGGTTTTTTTTTGGTGTGTAATTCAGTGCAATAAAATTAATTCAGAAGTCAACAGAAGCTTATTCTCCAAGGATTTGCTGATACTGTGCCTTTTAGTGCTGAAATAAAATGCTGATATACTGACATTACTGAAGGTACGAGGTGTCGTGTTTTATTCACATGCAAGTGCACGACTCTATTAAATTCACAGCATATGATTCATCATTACCATTAAACAAATTATTTGATTCACAATTAATTGTTCTGCAATTAAATATTTCATCAAGGCTCAGTGGTCTAGGGGTATGATTCCTGCTTTGGGTGCAGGAGGTCCCGGGTTCAAATCCCGGTTGAGCCCGATTTTTGCCCAAATAATTTTAAATATTGGTGATAATTTTAATTTTGAATTAATTTTAAGCTTTATTATGAGGATTACATTTAAAGAACGGACATTCATCATTGTGTTTTGCCTTTTTCTAGAATAATAAGCTGTCCTTCATACGTTCAATTTTCCCGTTAATTTAATTAAATATAATTATATTCTGACCCCAAACACTATCAGATTTTCTTTCCATCCCGGGCAACAAAATCGGTCGTCTTTCGTCTTTGAGCAAGCGCTAATTCCAGGAAAGAGCTTAGACGGAATCCAGTGCAAGCATTTCAGCGCTGAGAAAGAAAGTCTTGGTCATGTTTTAGGCTCATGTGTCCGGGGAGAACCAATACGCAAGAGCCGCCATCATGGTATTCGAGAAATAATCGCGAAATCCCTTGTTGAGTGTGGTCTTGAAGTGGAACAGGAAGTTCATTGTGTTTCCGAAAATAGATCTACAAGGAAGTCGGATATTCATGCTTATAACAAATCAACTAAAATCGGATATATAATGGATACTACAATACGGTCCGAATTTTGGGATAGCGAGGAGTAATCGGTTGCAGTAGACTTAGAAAAGAAAGATATTTATGAACCTTGTGCTAAGTACTTCATGGAAAAATGGAATTTGGAAACCATACAAGTAACTGCCCTTTACATCGGTGCACGCGCGTAGCACCATAACGCAGTATTTTAAGACGTTCTAAAAATGTTGCCATATCGTCGGCAGTAGTGGATGATATTTTAGTATGCGCTCTGAGGGGATCAATTCAGATTTATAATTATCATTTATATACTTTAATTTTAATGGATATAATAATTACTATTTCCTAACTTGTATGTAAATATTTCAATTCCAATGAAAAGTGTTGTATTGTATACTGAGCTGTTAGGCTATATTTCAATTGTGCAACAAATACTTAATAAAGTGTTTCTCTCTTAGCAATTTATTGGAGTTAAACAACAGTGACTGAATAAAGCTCATATAATTTAATTATATTGTCATGTCATTATATCAAGCAGGAAAACTACTTGCAATATTTTATTGTTTCCATTTAACCACAAAAGAGGATTTGGTTATTAGTACATTGTAATATCAATATTAAAAATATGTCAATAAATTATAACTTGCGCAACTTCCATAGGTAGGTAATAATTAAAAGTAAATGGCTAATGCAGAATTGTAATTTTATTTACATATTTAGTAGTAAGTGACACAATAAACGGATTCTGGCTAGACTGAAACCACAAAAATGACATCTGACACATTAAATGAAACGGCTTTATAAACATAACAGCATATTCTGTCATGGAAATAAATATTCAAAATTTCGAAGAACTCTAAAAGCCTAAAAATCTAAAATGTCTTCGACCGGTTACTAAATGCAAGTCTATGATAAAGCTATACACTATAAAAAAGGCGATGACAAATTAAATATGATAATTATGAAAATTATTGTTGTCAAAAATCCTCCAAAAAATCCAGAAAAAAATTTCAATTTCAAAGGAATTCCACTTTTTTAATTTTTTTTTTGTAATTAATAACATCCATCAGGTACGGGCTTGCCGCTAAGTTTAAATGCTTGAAAAACCCTTTGAAAATTTTTGAACCTATTCTCAGCCTTTTTCTTCCCTTCCGCTTCACCACGACATTCCAATGGGCCATTGATTTTATTAGTGGACACACCGAATTTCTCCGCATTGCTCCCACTCAGTGCAGGATGAACTTCTCTTGCCCAAAAGTAAAAGGAAACGTCCCAGCTCAGCTTCTCTTGCTGAGCAACCATGTCCGGGTTATTTCTTAATTTCTCACCATCCCCCGAAAAAAGTGCTTTGGAGGCCAGTCGGTAATTCTGACAGAAGGTGAGCTGAATATACCCACGCCCGTAGTAACTCTGTCCGTTTTTAGCGCAGGGTTTAGGTTCAGTGTAGGTGTTATTATCTGGGTACTTCCCAGAGCAGCCGTTCGGCCCATTGCAACCATCTTCTCGAATTTTTTTTAGTCCACCTGATTCATGAAGAAACTGAGCTAGGGCCATTGCGGCTTCCAGCTTCGTGCTGATTTGACCATATTTAAGCCCATTTTTGAAATTATTGTACTGGCCTGTGGATGGTCTACTGTAGCCATTGGAGGTGACTGCCTTCATAAACTCATCTTCTTTTATCTCTGTGCAATACATATATTAAATAAAATTAACTAGAAAATTAATTAGATCAAAAGATCAACATTAAATATAAAACAAAAATAAGCTATGAGAATTATTATAGGTGCTAATAAAAATAATTTATTACTATGTATTAAAAATACAATAATAATATAATGTAAATTCTTACGTTGAGAATTGGCTACAGTCGCAAGAACAGCCAAAAGTCCAAAACTTAACGTCAAAGAAAACGTCATAATCTTAATATTTATATAAAGCGGAATTGTATAATTATAGTAATAACCTACGACTACTATGTTGTCCCTCGTTTCGTTGCCAATTAGGACAAAATGAGCTCCTTTTTATACGAGTTTTGCTCTATCAATAGTTTCTATTGTTAAAAATGGCATGCATTCCAACTTGCAACGGAATTTTCAAGCTTGTAGAATATATCGCAATTTTGTGATTTATTGCTAATTGTGATATTATCCCACTTAATTTACTAAGCTAATCTCATACATACGTAGACTAAGCGAGGACCAAACCGCAAATAAAAAAAGAAAATTGTCACCTTTTTTACATAATTTATTGAGTTTCTATACGTGGCAATAAAGATTTAGTTAGTTAAAATAGTTGTTTGAGTTTTGATTATAAAAATGTCAAGTTATTAATTAATTGGAATATTGTATACGTATCTGACTTATGTACCCCAGGTCCGGATCCTGTTTTGTGGTTACCAGTGGCAAATGTCTACGCGGATGCGAATGATGTTGATTCATAGCATATTATGTAACAGCTAACTTCCCAATAATATGCAGTACATTTTTTGAAGGACACATTACCGTATTTCCTATACTAGTAGATGGGTCTGGGAGGTCGGAATTTGAATATTAGACGGGATTAGTATTATAGGAAATTGGACATACGATAATTGACATTGGCATTGGTTGGATAAAATTTACAATTGTTTTACAATTTTTATTACGATTTTTTAAACGGATAATTATGAGACAATTAGCATTACTAATAATTACAATCTTCCTACCAAGTTTGACGTCAATCAATTTATCCCAGTAAGATTCATAGAGTATGCTGACTCTCAAACTAAAGTAAATTTGTAATTAATTAAGAACATTGAGAATTTTCAATCACATACTAAATTATTTGAAAAAACACAATTAGAAAAATTAAAGTAAAATATTAAACGTTTTCCGTAGAATTTAGTATAGTAATTATAAATTGTGATAAAAATGCTAATGCGCGTGAATAAATTGCGATTTGAGAGGAATTACGATCGACTATTTATTTTTGTGCATTAATAAGCTTCTTGCCGTCACTACTAGTTTGGTCAATGCGAAGTGCTCGCAAAACATCCTCATTGGGAACGTGAGTACTTGCAATTGGTTGGCGAAAAAGTAAAAGAACTTGTTTTCCTCCAGCTGCCACAATCATACAACCTCCACTTTGACGACCGTATGTTAATCCTCTGTGAGTTTTTGGTATTCCGTCTCTCTAAATGATTCATGACAATTCAACGATTCATTTTGTAGACAATTTATGAAAAAGATCTGCTATAGCTGTGTCATCCATTTTGAAATAAATTTTATTGTACATCTGATATAACTTACAGCCAAATACAAGCTCATACTCCTAGGATGCAAAAGGGAGCAAACCATACTGCAGTAACTCCATTCTTTAAAGTCCAACGCTTTGAAAGACCCAAGCTCCGTATCCAGAAACAATTCACCTGAAAAAAAATCACCCTTAATGAAGTCTTCCCAGCCCGTCGGCTCGAAACCAATGCCAACGAGTCGGACGCCATGGGCCTGAAGCAAGGGAGCCAAATTACTTATTTGGACAGCACCTTGCCGAGTCCATTTTCATCCCCAGCGACGGAGGAAACAGATGACGACCGGTCCCTTCTCCCAAAATGAAGATATGGACACCGGCTGTGTTAAAAAAAATGAAAGATATTATAGATTATGGACCTATGAAATCTTTAAAGAACTCCTACAATTTTTATCCGATTTTCAAAAACTTTAAAGTTTTTTGATTTCTAGAACATTATTTAACGAAAATGTAATTCTAGGTTTTTAAAATTTCAAAAGTTTCATTTCTGTTCAATTTAAGAAAACACCTTTTTCTGAGGCCCTGACAGAGAAATTTAAAAATGGTTAGCTATAGCATATTGTCTGTGAAGAACCAAAATGACCCATATCCAATTTAAGTTACAATCAAAATGAGCTATGTCATGAAAACAAAATGAGAAAAATGCGTAAAATGTTAATTAATTATAGGAGTTTTTGAAAAGTGTATAATGTTCTATTTACATGTTTTTTTAAAAGGGAAAAATGTTCCACTTAGATGGTTTTGAAAACTGCAAAAGGTTTGATTTACATTTTTTTGAAAAGTGTAAAACTATATATGTACAAGGTTTTGAAAAACTGCAAAATGTTCTATTTACACGTTGTTGAAAAACTGCAAAATGTTTGAATTACACGTTTTTGCAAACTGCAAAATGTTATATTTACACATTTTTAAAAAGCGTAAAATGTTTTATTTACATATTTTTGAAAAGTGTAAAATTTTCTATTTAAATGCTCTCAAGACATGTTTTAATATTTATGTAGATAGTTGATATTGTTTTTAGCTACAAATGGATATGGGTCATTTTGGCTCTTCACAGACGATATCTTATTCTG
>JAQFZE010001256.1:0-18918 GCA_034695245.1 Dicyrtomina saundersi | reverse complement strand
GCCGGTGAAGAAACATTTTTGCCTAATAAAGTCCAGTCTAGAAGTTAAAGCATTATTGCCCAAGTTCATTCGTTTCTTAAAAGCACTCTTGCCCAAGATCATGCAAGTCCTGTTCAAACCTACACAATTCTGTTTTTTGCAATAAGTTTGTATTGCAAAAATGGCAAAATTATGACTTACTACATGGATAAGCATCATGCATACAGAATTTTGAAAATAATGTGGGCACATGTCAAAATTTTAGAAAAAATATTTCTTGCACTTATCTCAGTTTGGAACCGAACGCTTGGAGGCATCGACTTATCGCGATTTGGCACAAGATAGAGAGACTAATGACGTGCTTATCGTATGTTCTGTATTACTACGGGGGTGCCTAATAATACGCGAACCTCTAATACTCTCATAGTAGGTGGGTCCCTAATAACACGCGGGTCACAAATACACAAATAG
This sequence comes from Dicyrtomina saundersi, assembly GCA_034695245.1. Classification (NCBI taxonomy): domain Eukaryota; kingdom Metazoa; phylum Arthropoda; class Collembola; order Symphypleona; family Dicyrtomidae; genus Dicyrtomina; species Dicyrtomina saundersi. Next base: position 18,468 of record JAQFZE010001256.1, on the reverse strand, counting down.
TACGTGTGCGTGAGTATGTCCTAAAATATTCCTGTTAACAGCTGTACAGCTGAATCATGGTTTTCAATTAACGCTATACTATATTTAGATATATAGTTACCAACTCGCAAATACTGTTATTAAGTAACATGTACACCTGAATTTTTGCCGCTTTTATGCTCACAGCAATTATGGATTTTTAAAATTTGAAATAGTACGGTCCCAATCAGTGCGTGGGTCTTTATTAGTGCGCAGGGACTAGGAGCTTTATTGTAAACAACAGGCGTCGCATATTATTCGAAAAAAATTGGTAGTCGTAATAATAAATTCTATTTTAGGTAAGGATAGTAATGTTTTCATGTCAAAAAGACGTAATTTATTCCATAGTTCAAAAAAATTGTGAATTAAAACCGTAGTAAGCAATTTTATGTAATTATGCTTTACGCATTTATTAACTAACTTCAAAGACTTGAATCCGATCTGTTTTAAATATACATTAAAAAAAGATAAAACTAAATGAATAAACTAAAAAATAAGATGCTTTCCGTTGGCAACTAAAAATTTATTCCTTCAATTTTGAAACTTTTCACCCTGGCTAAGAGTGTTGAGATTTGTAGGGTGGACTTATCTCAGTATTGCAGCGCTGACCTGTGGCTGTGGCAATTACAGTATAATAGGTTCACACAGGCGCAGACTGAATACAGGGGAAATCTTTGACTTTTTTCACTAAATCGTAGCGTAAATGTTCAAATCTCTTCGGATTTAGTGTGAAAAATAAACTCATAAAAACTCTTAACTACAACATTCAACACTTACCTGGTATCACTTGACGCACTGACGTAAAGAAGGTTGGTTGTATACACAATAAACCAAAATAGTGTAGATTTCAAAATAAAACTATAATTGTATCATACCTTTTTATGTAAACATTAAAAAATAATAATATGATAATAATAAATAAAAATACAAAACTAACTCAAAACTAAAGAAACTTGCATGACGCCGTAATTTAAACTCCCAAGTATTTGAGTTTATTGGGCTTTAGCTTATGAAATTATTAGAAATGTATAGTAGCGGCAACCGAAAGTGAAGTCTAGCAAGGATAAATTTTGTATGCAATCAAATGGCAGCTTTATCCTTGCCAGACTTTACTTTTGGTTGCCTCTACAGTATCTTCCTTACAAATATTGACTTTGTGCTGTATGTTTTACAAAGCGGCGTTAAAGTAACTCATAGGTAATAGATGCGAGCATTAATTAATACTCTTGATTCTTTATTTAATGCGCCAAAGCATCAATTCTCGCTCATTCCCTCTACAGTTGAATGTATACTATAAATAATAGTAAAATTATCTTTAATCCTTTATTAAAGGAAAGTGGAACTTATAAAAAAAATCGCAGCTGCAAAAATAGTAAAAAATGTTTGACAGATATTGTAAACAAGTGACTAAATGAAAGCGTGTGACGTGTGACAGATTTTGCACTGAAATTATTTTAAATTTTAATTTGATATCCAGATGCATGCCAATTCGTTGGATTCTGTACCCACTATAAACAAACCCATTTTGAAGGAAATAAAATCCATTAGCTAAAGTTTATAGCATGCAATCGTCAATATTGTGATTGCAGTTAAATAGTAATAGTCAGTTTTAATACCAAGAGCTTAATCTATTCATTTAGTTAGCCATTTAAGCCATAAGATGGGACGCTTGGACTAAAAGTACAATGAGCAAAAATGTTAATTTTTAAATATTTGAATATACTTTGTGTAGTTGTTTACAACGAAAATTTGTGCATTACAAGCTAAAATGCCTAAAAGTAGTTACATGTTTTTGGGAGATCCTAATATATGTAATAATAACGGGTCGATGATTCTTATATCTTTCTTTAGTTTCTCATGATTTCTACCTCTGAACCTTTGTCTGAACAGCTCTCAAATGTAGTAATTAACAAACGGCGTAGAAATTGTTAGTTTAAACAATCAGGCTTACACTTTTACACACTAGAGTTATGAGCTGCGGTACTTGTCAAATCTTAAAAATGCAAAATTGGATTAACTTTTTACCATTGGTTTTTGGTTTAAACCTTTTTAAAAACTGAATGGAAAACATGTTGTTACATACAATATTAATATCCGTACAATTGCATTATCTGACACAATTTACAGTTTTTCAAAAATAGTAACCAGATGGGTCCTCCCTGTTCAACTTCTAATTGAATATGTGCTCAATCGCAGGCTAATATTCCTAATATTTTTATCATTCTTATTTAATTCATCTGTATCAAATAGTTAGCACATATTTTCCAGCTCAGAAATATTTTTTATTTTTAACCATTGCCAAATTACCTTGTGAAGTACACGTTTTGAAAGCATATCTTCCGTATCTTGCCTGCTCACGATATCATTCTACTGCTAAGCTAATTTACTAAACACATTTTACACGACCATTAATTTAACATTGCAATATATTAACGCCGCTGTAACTATGTGATGAAAATTTGCTACACCTAACTTATGGGCAAATTAAAATAGCGTAAAAAATTTCTGGAAATATGTAAAATTCATGCTCCGTCTTTTTTATATTTCACGCACATGGTGTTGCTTCATCTAATAGTTGTATTCCAATCCGTAATGAATTTCCCATGAGAAATGACAAAATCATAGTCAATGATCATGAAAATAGTTATCTCTGCTTTATAAACAGATAAACCTCGTTTTCCTTTAAGTTTTGTACCGATAATAATATGTAGGTCAGTGTCGTTATGCAGTGCTTAGTGCTACTAATTTTATGTAGTCAGAGATTTTTGTGTTCTAGCGATGTAAACCCAATGTCCTATGTCATATATATACAGTACAATGCCGTTTTTAATTAAAACTTTAGAATTTTGCAGAATTTGGAGACATGTATGTATAATTGAAATCCCTGTTACTGCAATGGACACTATCCCATGATTGCTATTGTATTTTTTATTTTATACAGCAGTAAGTAAATTAAGAAAAATTACTCACTGAATTTTATGTGATTCATTTTTTGTGCAAATATAATAACAATAGAAAACTACCTACTTGAACTTATTAGACGTTCCTTCCAAGCAAAAACCAGAGAACAGCCAACGAATACTATTAAAGAACGGCATATATTAAATTAGCTGTAAGAAAAACCAAATTGGCGGTAGCGGTTTGGGGATTGGCTGTTGATTGTATATTTCCGGAATTTTCAGTAGGCGGTAGGACAAATATACGAATTTCTAACGAAATAATTTTTTGACTATTGACGGCAGTATAAATATCTTGGTATTTTCGTAAGCTTTGCATTCGTTTATCAATGGTAATCAACAATTTGAATACAATTTTTCAGTGTGCTTATATTTATATCCATGTTTTTTATTTCTGCGAAATAGACTTTGCCATTTCCTATTAAAACTAACCAGCCATTTACACATTGCGATTTACAATTTACAACTATCAGCAATCATATTATTTATGTCGTATTTGTAACGACTTCGTAGATGTAAAGCAGTCCTGAATTTAATATTGTTGAGATTGTTAATGACTGTCAATTTTAACGCCGTTTTAGTTTTTTACTACGACTATAATAGTGCCTTATTAAATTAAGAACATACAATTAGTGACATCACGTACAATACAGAGTTAAGAATACTGAGGCGTCGTAATGCATAGATATTTCCCTAAGCCTATACTCCATATATACGCTTTTTTCGTAATTCACTGCCAGTCATGCCGTTGTAACCTTTTACATACGGCCCATTACATACTTGGAAACTCATTACATTTCATCGCTAAATCTGATGTTTTATATAGATTTATAAAACATTTAAAAGCGACGGGAGCCAGAATTTTGTTTAAGCTGAATAGATTACAACTACATGTAATTGTTGTGCATAAACAATTTCAATTTAAAATATCTATGCAATTACTATGCAAATATTTAATGTACAATTTGAATTTAACCACTAAGAATATTTGCCTCATCTACTTTGGCTGGAATGGAGCTCAATTTTTCTGAGTCATGACACTGATTGTGAAACTAATCGTAAGTATACATTAGAGTCAAAGTAAAACTTCAAATCTAAACTAATTGAAATATAACATCATTGATTTATTATCACGTACTTTGTGTGTTACACTACTAATAGATAAACAATCCGTACGTAGGTAACATACGTTCTAATCTGGAAAAATTTATTTTAATTTTCAACCCGTGCAATAATGATGAAAACAACAGCAGATTAAAACCTAATTTTTATGATTTTATACTAAACTCTTATCTAAATCTATTCATTGTTGTTGGAAGTCAAGGTATTAACAGACGTTGCAGTTAATAAGTCTTTCAGTTGAATTTTTGCACAAAAAAGTTACAAGTTTTTAATTATGTAACTTACAATTTATACTTCCAGTTAAGCATTACGAATACCAAGCGTTTTGTTCTTTGCAGGGAACTTCTTTAAAAAACTAGCATTACATGAAACGATAAAATAATACATTTAAAATCTACTATAATATAAAACAATAAGAGTGAATGAGGAAATTTTCGTGTACTAGTTTAAATGTTTGAGGATAAACGAAACAATCAAAAAACTGTTAGACCCAAATACCTCCTGTGTCTCAAACAACCGCCTGAATGGCACTCCAAACAATTTAATCAGCGATGGGTGATTTTTTATAGAAATATGGTAACGAAAACCTAAAAATTAAATTAAAATTCATTACACAGCTCCATCATTGTAATTCACATATGACTTTAGTTTGTAGTAAAATTGTGCGAAAAAATGATGTTTTAATAATGACTTTCAGCCTTATCAGTTTGAGTTTTTCAGAAATGTAAATGAACATTTTAAAATTTACCACTATACATAATTTTTGTCAGTGGATATTGTAGCTTAAAATATGCAATTTATTGAATAATTTCCACAAAATAGTATATGAATTTTAACTTTGAAAAAAAAAGTTAATATTCTTATTTGTCAATTTTTAAAACACTCCTGACCTACACATATACGAACGCCGTTTAAAGTTTCTTTAAAGATTTGGCTCTCTATTATCAGGAGGGTTATAGCTTGAGTGTATAACTTCTAATGTGGTTTAGAATGTAATAAGTTTTTATTTGTGAAATGCAAAGAAATAATATTTATGGCATATAGCACTAATGCATATATTGTTATATATAATTAAAGTGTGGTTCATGCGGAACCAGCGGAACCTTCTTTGTTATCACGTGACATCCTTATGTAATTGATTTAGAATAATATACACACCAACATGATGCTTCTTAAGTTCAGTTGTACAAAACAAATTTGTTTTTGTCATTGACTATTGTATGCAGTTAAGTAAATTTATTTAATACGTTTCTTTTGCACTTAAGATATAATACTGTTAATTAGTTATCCTTATGTATGTGCTTAGGATTTTTTATCATCAAATTTGTAATTGCGCAATTGTGTTTGTGTAGCATTTCTACAACGCTTTAACTAAACTAGGAATGACGCGTAACCTTATAAGGATATAGGAACATATACAGCAACCAAATTAAGAAAACTATTCAACCCACTTCGTTCAAAAGGGAATGAATGAATGCAGATGGCACAAACTTAGATTTAAAATTTTCTTAATTCAAGGTTAGCAATAGCCTAAAAAACAGGACTTTGTTTCTACTTTAAACAACTAATATAATTTTAATTATTAAAATCTATTTACAACATATACAGGTAAAATAATTAGAATTGACGTTGCTATCATGAAAGTTAAACGTCAGTAAATTTTTAATATGGTTTGTAGTTAATAAGATTAATTTATTTCAATGTCGACAAGGCTTGTGGCCTACACTGCTTCTACTATTTTATATTATAATAAAATTATTAATTTTAAATAAATCAAGAATAGACTTACAATTAATTTTTGTAAAAGTATTATTAGGTTGTATATTGCAAATTTTGTTTGATAAAATTCCATAGCAGTAATCGATAAATGTGATCGCAAGGGCTTCAAAATACATCCTAAACTTATTTCCCATTTTCCCAGATTAAGTTTTGAAAAATATATATAAGGATTAATTAGTGCCTTCGAATAATTCATAAACAGTGACTTTACATTATTAAATGAAAGAAACGCAATCGCTAGAGCTTTATACAAAGATTTAGTTAGTAGATTGAAGTAATTATATACTTCATTAATTGAAGTTAGAATTATGTATAAGTTGTAGAAGTTTATAAAAAATGGACAGGGAAATTTAAGATTTGGCGGGAAATTTTTTGTTATATGCGTTGGCTCAAAAGTGAAATTTATACTGCTTAAGATCCAATGCCAACAATAAATATAAAAGATACATAATGATGTTTTCTACACACTTGCATAGATTTGGTGTATTGTGTAGTCGTTTAAATTAAATTTTTTCACAAATATAGTTTCTTAAATACGCAGAGAGATTAAATTCCTTGCAAAAACGTAATCCGTGATAATAAAAATTGATAAGATTCTAGTAATTTATGTTTGCATAATAATTGTTCGCTGATAAAACATTGATAGTTATTGCATTTTTTAATTTCATTCATAATTTGTAATTAGTAAAATTATGTCATTTATATGTTGCATATAATGAATTGCACCCTACTGAGGTATGTACCTCTGTAACGCAAACGTTAGAGACATTAGACGCAAACTGACTCGTTATTAATTTTTAAGTAATTTATTTTATTTATGCGCATGCTTTATACCCTAGTCTTGTGTATTTTAAGCCTTTTATTTCGCGCGAATCAATTCACTTTCATTTATGTACATTGACAAAAATTACTCAATTAAAATAGTGAACAGCGCTCACCTTTCAAAATCATTCAGCCATATCAGTAAATGATGTCTCAGTAGCGGTAATAAACTACTATTAAACTATGTACCATACTATTTGCAATTTTGTGATAACATCTTGTGAGAAAACTAAACGATTGATTTTTCGAATTTCCCTCGAAATTTTAAATTCCGAATTTTGAACCGACACTCAATAAGCTTACAAATAAATGGCATAAGTACTAATAAAACCGAAATAATTAGGCGTATCTAATTACGCTTCGGTTCAGTGGGCGATGGCAAGAGTTGTTAGTAGTTTCTCAAAAAAACATAAATGAAATTTTCAAAAAACTGGGGAATTTCAACGAGTAATACATCATTTTAAACCTGCTAAAAAAATAAAAATGTAATGCTATATTTGTTGTTAACCATTGCCCTATACAACAAAAACACTGCAATCCTATAAAGTAATAATGATTTGTAGCACATTAATTACCTTGGTTTTGGGGTACCGAGAGACATTTTTATTTTACTTTTGCAATAATAATAATTTTATCGTGTAGAACGAAAAGTTTCATAGTACTAACACATTGTATATATTAGTAATAATTCAACCTTAATTTTAATGTTAATACAAGTTATTTAAACATTTAGATTGATTTACCCTCCTCGTTTTCCTCCAAATAGGGTTTATTAATTTTGCATATAATTATATTTGACTTCATTAGTATAAACATTTGTTAACCCCTTACAGTGAAATTTGGAACCAATATAATTCTTTAAAATCATAAGGTTTGCTGAAGCTGGTTATAACATATGCGTTGCAAAAGATACACAAACTAATGAAGTTTTATCGGGATTATATATTACAACTTCAACATCTCCATCAATTTTGCCGGTTGTCTCCAAAACCTGGAAAATAATTACAAAGAATGACTTTTGTTACTTTTGCCTAAGCACTGTACTGTACTAACTTTTTTTAAATTTGGATTAAAAGCAGATTAAACGTAGTTCAGCTTTTTTGCAATATCATGCATATTAAATAAAAGAAACACTAGTCTAATCAAACATGTTTTGTTGCAAATAATAAACATTTGAGTACCGTTTTTACACCAGAAGGCATTTGTTTTGCGATATCCAAGGGGATGGCTTGTACATATGTTTCTCCCTTTACAAATGGACACTTACCATCGGTGAGGCCTTTACAAGTATCTTCGCTGAATATAGGAACTGAAACCTCATTTACTACAGCCTTAACACAAGTTGAAAGGGAAGCAATGCTTTCCACTGTTAAATAAAAAATGTTCTCTTGCTTTAGTTAAGAGTGATAGAACCATTAAACTTTACGTTCCTTTCTTACTACTTTCGAATTTAAATCGCTAGACAATAAACTACACCTTCCAACGTTAACGTATGAATCAAACTTAAATTTTGTAAAACATAAACATACATAAGTAAAGTAAGGTACTTACGTGGTACAAATTCAACAGATATTGTGACGGAACCCTTTGAGGATAGCTCACATGGGACTTTGTCACACTTTGAATGGGTTAACGATGTAATTTTAATGAGATCGTTCTTAGTACCTAACATCAAAAGGAAATGTGACACATATTACTAATGCTTTTAACTTAGTTAATAACGTTTTAAGTATTTTGTTTTCAAATTACACCTTACCACAATTTCTCACGCCAACCATTCCTTTTGCATCAAGGAGAGGATACTTGTTGTTATCGCCGGAAACAAAATCAGCAAAGAATGTTGCACCAAAAAATAGAATTGTAGTAAGGAAATCCATTTCGTTGTTTAAAAAGGTGAAAATAAAGTTTTTTTTCCTAACTAACCGTTATAGAATCTGGTCTCAGAGTATTTAAAGTATTAATGATATGATTATTTGAGAACATGTGACAATTAAAACGAACAATAGCGTAAGGTATAAAATGCATGACACAAAACTTTATTCATGATTCGTGACAATAAAGGAATTCCAACACTTTTGTCTGCCTTAAACTTTTAATTATACTGCTATACATATTCAATTGTCCTTTTTTGCACAACTGCAAGGCCGAACAAAGGAATTTTTTTTAGGCCGAAATTTGGTTTCATACAAAAACCACCAATTTGAGTTTATTGATGGTTTTCTTTGGTAAAGCAAAATGTTTTATTTACATGTTTTAAGAAAAGTGTGGAATGTTTTATATCTTCATGTTTTTGTACAAGAGAAATTCTATTTGCATAGTTTTGAAAACTCAAAATATTCTTCTTTAAATGTTTTTTGAAAACTGCAAAATGTTCCATTTCATGTTTTTTACCTTTGGCCGCATTATCCGGCCCTGTGAAAAGTACTACAGCACGTGTCCCAATCCTCTAAGTTTAAATGCATGGCTCATAAAGAAGTTTAAAATGAATGATGTGCGGATTTAATAATTTTTAGAGTTCACCTTAAATGCAAAGTTTGATAATTCCATAAATGTATTTGACGCAGACTCTTGCCACTAAAATTACTTTATAATAGTTAAGCTCGAAAATACCTTTAACATTCCTTAATAATTTTATTGACGCAGGTTCAGTTTATGTGTTTAATACTCACAATCAGATATTTTTAATGTGTGCATTAAAAGCGGAGCACAGCTCGGAACGGGTAAACGTCTACCCGGGTATATGGGTACGGGTCCGTGTACGGACCTGGGTGCAAATTCGTTGTACCCAGATCTGAAAACGTACCTAGGTACAGGTACATGGATAGTACCCAACCTCTGGGTACGGGTACGGGTCCGGGTACGGGTACAGAAACTTACGATATGGGTCCGGACCCAGTGGGTACGGATCCAAGGGTGTGCTGGACCCGTACCCGTACCCAAAGTACCCGTGTACTTTGGGTACTTTGAAAGTACTTACATTTTTATGCAAAGGATGGCGTTGCAGCTATAATTTTTCATATATATATGTATTTGGTTAATCGTGTTGTGTTTTGACATTCTGCCAACTTAATTTATTTCATACTATGTGGTCAGGGCCATTTGTAAAATTCTACTGTAATTTCTTAGCGCTGCAGTTTAAACCATTATATACCCAGACAATGTTTATTTTATTTGCAAATCAAATAAGAATACAAGAATTTCATGTCTCACGTGGAAAAAAACTCGCTTTCCTGGAATTTTAAATTAAATGAGGTGTGTTAAAGTATTATTGAAGTAAAGTCTCTGAAAGTTATTAGTGTAGGAAACTTTTTTCAGGTAATAATAATGTATAGTAGGGATTAAGGTACTTTTTATGTAATTTACTTAAAATTTACTTTAAACAGTTAAGCTTTGTTGTTTTTGGTATTTATTTTAGGAACAGTGTAAACATATTAACTCCAGATAATTTAATATTTTTAAAATATTAAAACCCTAAAATCAAGTTTATTATCTTTCGTGACGTTCTTTTTTCATAAAAAATAACGACCGTTCGTTCCGCTATAGTATAACTTCTAAATACAGTATTTGATGCGGTCATATCCAAAGGATTTAAATTAAATTTAAGCAACATGAAAACCCGATTAACAGTTGTAAGACCGTAGGTTTAAATGCATTTATTAGTTGTTTTTTAATTTTCTTTAAATAATACCAATTGGTTTTTCCATTAGGCAAATCTTTAACTATCAACAGTCTAAAGAAAATTTTTATTGACGTTAACGTACCCACTTGTACCCGGGTACGGGTACTGGTACAGTGGGAACGGGTACCGACTCGGGTAAAGGTTTGGGTACTTTTCTAGTTACGGGTACGGGTACGAACCCGGGTACAAAAGCTGGCTTACATTATGGGTACGGGACGGGTACGCCAAAAAATGTAACCAGGTCCACGGAAACGGGTACGGGAACGGGTCCAAATTTTGCTGTACCCAGAGTTTGGGTACGGGTACCGGTACAGGTCCACGACTTTCGTACCCAGTCCGAGCACTAAGCCGATTAAAATGTTTAAGAGGCAAATATGAAAAATTCACAAATTTTAAACATTTACAATACTGCTTTAATTGGCAAAGAAATTCAGTTTGCATCTATTTTGTAAATCGTATGCTTGTACCACATGGTTGTCGTAAAATCGAAGGTACAGATTTTTACTTTCAATAAAATTAATGTAAAATTGCATGAAAACTTTAGGCAGAAATTGCGACTTTTATGTATCAAGTATAAAAATTTGGTCGTCGTAGGATATATTACAAAAACGAGTACGTTTAAATTTGTGTTTTGCTGTACTTTAATAAAACAATAATTACATGCTCAACTTGAAAAAACGTAAGATTTTTGCATTTATTATTGAATTTTTATTAATTTTAAATGTAATTATATTTGACATCAGTACTAACACAATTAGTTAACTCCTTCAAGGCAAAATTTGGATCCATTATTATTCTTCAGAATCATAAGTTTGGTGGAGCTGGAATTAGTTATACTACATTCGTTGCCCAAGTTGCACATGCTGATAAAGTTTTATCGGGATTAGATATTGAAATCTCAGTATCTACCTTGAGTTTGCTGGCTGTTCCCACAGCCTGAAAAATAATAATTACAAAAAATGACTCTTATTACTCTTGCCTGAGGACTGTACTGTAATTCCTTTTTTTTTTTACTTATGATAAGAAGCACAGTTAAACGTAGTTCTGCTTATTTGCAATATCATGTACATTAAATAAGTGAAACATTAGTGTAAAGAAAAATATATTGTTGCAATAAATAAACATGTGAGTACCGTTTTTATACTAGAAGGCGTTCTTTTATCAATATCCACGACGATGGATTGTACATATGTTTCTCCCTTTACAAATGGACACTTGCCAACGACGAGGCCTTTACAAGTATCTTCGCTGAGAATGGGAACAGAAAGTCCATTTGCTACAGCGTCAATACAAGTTGAAAGGGAGGCAATGTTTTCCACTGTTGAATAAAAAATGGCTTCTCGCTTTAGTTAACAGCACTATTAAGCTTTACGTTTCTTACTTACTACTTTTACATATAAAATTTGAGACAATAAACGACACCTTCCCACGTTAACGTATGGGTCAAACTTGAATTTTGTAAAACAAAGACATACTTAAGTGATGTAAAGCTTACGTGGTACAAATTCAACCTTTAATGTCACGAAATCTTTTAAGGATAGTTCACATGGGGATTTTTCACACATTGAATGGGTGATTGATGTAATTTTTATGAGATCGTTCTTAGTACCTAACATCATAATGAAATGTTACACATATTACTAATGCTTTTAACCTATTTAATAACGTTTTAAGTATTGTTTTAAAATTACACCTTACCACAATTTCTCAGTCCAACCATTCCTTTTGCATCAAGGAGAGGATGCTTGCTGTCTTCGCAGGAAACAAGAGCAACAAAGAATGCTGCGCCTAAAAATAGAATTGTAGTTACAAAATTCATTTTTGTGTTGGATTTAAAAAGGAGAACATGAAGTTCTTTTCTATACTAATTTTCTTGGAATCTAGACAAAGAGTATTTATAGTATTCATGATATGATTATTTGAGTACGTATGACAATTAAAGTGAACAATAGTGTGTGTTATGAAATGCATGAAACAAAACTTTATTCATGATTCGTGACAATAACAGAATTGCAATACATTCGTCTGCATTTAAATGTTCCTTCTGCTCTTATAAGAGCTCAATTGTTCTTTGTTCGCACAACTGTAGGGCCGGGCGAAGGAATTGCATTTAGGCAGCAATTTTTTTTCATACAAAAACCGCCATTTTGATTTTATTGATATTTTCTTTGCTAAAGCAAAATGTGGTATTTACATATTTTATAAAAGTTTAAAATGTTCCTTTGACTTGATTCTGAAAAGTGCAAAATGTTCTATTCACATTTATTGAGAAAAATGTTAAATGTTTTATTACCAAGTTTTTGAAATGTACAAAACAATAAATTGTATTCGCATGTTTTTGAAAACTCAAAATGTTTTTTTTTTACATATTTTTGAAAATTGCAAAATGTTCCATTCACATTTTTTTAAACATTTAGATAGCGGGGGCTGCCTGCGATGGCCGAATTATCCGGCCCAGTGCAAAAGCATTACAGCACGTGTCACATCCTCTTAAGTTTAAAATTATATGGCTCATAAAGAAATATAAAATGAATGATGAGCCGATTTATTAACTTTCAGGGTTCACCTATAAGGCAATGCTTGATAATTCCATAAATGTATTTGACGCAGTCCCTTCCCACTAAAATTACTTTCATATAGTTAGTTGAGCTTGAGCTTGAAAATATCTTTAACATTTCTAAACAATTTTATTGACGCAGGTTCAGTTAATTTGTTTAATACTCGGTGATATTTTTACTGTGTGCATTAATTTTATAATAATATGCTTGTTTTTAATTGTATGGAATTTTAATTGATTTAAAGCTCGTGGCTAATAAAAATATAAAAAACTAATCAATGCGTTAAAAAAAAAACAAGTAATTAAATTTGCATGACGTAAACCAGGTTAGTCTAGAACTTCACTAAACATATAGATCTATATTTGCATTTGTTAAAACGGCTAAGGTACATTTATCGCTGAGATGCTCTTATAGCACTTTCTACATTTTTTAACAACAAAATGGTTATATTAAAGCTATTGATACCTAATTTACGCATTATTTAATAAACATTTTCATTTTGTCATATCATACGTATGATTCATCGCTTTGATGGTAGAGCTCCGATTGGGTACAAAAAATCGTGGACGCGCAACCGAACCCAGACCTAAATCATGGCTCCAATCAAATTTAAATCCAGACTTGGACCCGAACCCGTAGTCCCGGGTTCAAGTTTTTGTGCACCCGCCCGCACCAATTATGCACATCATTTCTTGAACTCGGGTCCGGAACCCGAAATTGAACCCGTTCCTGAACCTGTACCCGCTGCACCTAAACCTGGATCCAGGTTCGGTTTTATAAAACGTAGCTCAAAATTTATTTTTTCCGATAACTGTTGGGTAACAATAAAATCAGGTTAAATTAAAAGCGCACTTTATTTGTTTTTCATGTTCAACTTTGATATTTTCTTTAATGCAAAACACATTATGAACAATGTTTTTACAAGAAAAATCATATATAACAGTTGCAAAATAAGTGTTAATAAGATCGTAAGTTCTGAGTTAGCAACTTTTGCAATTGATTTCATTTTTGGCGATTTTCGAAAATATTTAAATGCAAACGTTGAAAAACTATAATATAAATTTATAATGATCATAAATGCTTGATCTCGCAGACGGGCTTGATAAATGCAGTTCTTGCTGCTGCATGTTTTAATCTGCTCGTTTTACTTTAATGTTAGAGTTGAGAAAAATGAAACTTTAAATAAACTTTAACCGATTGGTCCAGGCCAGGAACAAGACGGGAAATAAAATTTATTTCCTGATCTGTTCGGGACGGTCCGGGAATGCGACGGGAATGTGGTTTTTTCGAATCCCAACCCAACCCGGACCGACGAAGATTACCCGAGATTTATAATGTTTTCATTTCATGTCATGTTAAACTGGGTGGCGTTAAAGAGGGTCACCTTGAAAAAATTTGTTTTGAAGAATTTTGATTTAAACATTTTTGTTCTTGCTTAAGGCGTTAAAATTTTAAATTCATTTCCGCACTTTTATTTCATGCATTTTATTTTGTAAGTACTTAGCCTCAAATTGTGGTTGTGGCATTTGCATTTGGTGCTCGAAGCTTGCATTTTTTAACTTGTTGATTAGTAAATATGTTAGTTAAGTGCTACTTTTACACGCGTTAACATTTTAACTGCTAGTACATGTTGTTTGCGTTTGTTTTTATAATACGAGCGGTACTTCTACTTTCATACAAATGCGTCAAAATAAATTTCAAACAACCCGTCGAACGCCTAAGCTACGAGACGATACTCTCGGTTCTGATCATAATGATTCTGTAGAGTCAGTAGGTATCGAAGTGAAAGCTTCTACTAATAACAATGAAGTTTAGGTTTCAGAAACCCCTGTAAGCGTCCATTAGGATCAAAAACGCTCAAATAAACATACACATTTAACGTTTTGCGACAAAAGTCGGCGCTACTGTTGCAAGTGCTGTAGGTGCGTCGTAGGGATTTTAAAATTTCAACAATTTGTGTTTTCGTACCATTGATAATGGCAATCAAAAATTTGAATAAAAGTTTTTAGTGTGCTTATATCCATATTTATGTATGACGTTTTTGCGAAATAGACTTTGCCATTCCCTATTAGCACTAATCCGCCATTTACACATTGCGATTTACAACTTCTAGCAATCATATTATTTTTGTCTAATTTGTATGTAACGACTTTTTAGATGTAAAGCAGTCCTGAATTTAATATTGTTGGGATTGTTAATGACTGTCCAATTTAACGCCGTTTCAGTTGTTTACGACGACGATAATAGTGCTAATTTTGATTTAGAGCATACAATTAGTGACATCACGTCTAATACAAAGTTAGGAATACCGAGGCAAAGTAATACATAGATATTTGCCTAAGCCTATACACCATATATACGCTTTTTTCGTAATTCACTGCCAGTCATTGCGGGTCAAGCCTTTTACATACTGCCCATTGCCTTGTTGCCTACTTGGAAACTAATTACATATCATCGCTAAATGTGATATTTCGTATGGAATTATAAAAAATTTCGAAGCGACGGGAGCCAAAATTTTGTTTAAGCTAAATACATCACAATTACAAGTAATTGTTGTGCACTAGGAATATTTGCCTGATCAACTTTGACTGGAATGTTGCTCAATTTTGCTGATTGATGACACTGATTGTGAAACTAAAAGTAATTATATATCTAGGTCAAAGTAAAACTTGAAATCAAAATTAAATTGAATATAGAAACTAATCGATAAACTAACCATTAGGCCCAAATACTATCTGGGTCAAGAGCAACCGCGCTAATGGCAATAAAAACAAATCAGCGATCCACGTTTATTCAAAATATGGTAATGAAAAATAAAAAAATAAAATGTAAACTTATTAAACAACTCATCATTGTAGTTCTCATATGACTTTAGTTTGTCGTAAAACGGCGAGAAAAAATAGTGTTTTTGACAATGACTTTCAACCTTTGCTTACCAGTATAACACTTAGAATATAAACTGACATTTTAAAATTTACCATCAGGGTGTCAAATTTGTTGGTGGAAATTGCTGCTTAGAATATGTAATTTGACGAATATTTTCTACTAAATCGTTTGTATAAATATTTTAACTCTGAAGGAAAAAAGTTAATATCTTAATAGGTCAAATGCTAAAACATTACTAGGTATAACAACGCCGTTTAAAATATCGTTAAATATTTTGCCGTCTTTCATTACGATGGTAACTCTCCTGCTTCAGTTAAATGTGGTTTCACATGTAACAAGCTTTAATGTGTGCAATGCAAAGAATTAATATAATATGGTTTATAGCACTGTTGTGTATTGTATGCAGTATGGAAATTTGATCGTCTTGTGATAATTAAGTTCTCAACTTGACATAGCTCAAGGTTTTTTAAAATGCATTTATTATTAATTTTTTATTAATGTTGCATATAATTATACTTCAGTACTATCTCTATTAATAAACTGCTCACTGTAAAATTTGGAACTACTTTTATTCTTCACAATCATAGGATTTTCTGGAGTTGTTTATACCACGTTCGTTGCAAAAGATGCACACACTGATGAAGTTTTATCAGGATTAGATATTACAATCTCAGTATCTGCCTCAATTTTGCCGATTCCCTCCAAAGCCTGGAAAACAATTAGAAAGAATTAATGTTACTACTTTTTTGCATGACCACTGTTCTGTACTTACTTTTTTTTTTACTTTTAATTAAAAGCAGGTTAAACGTAGTTCTGCTTCTTTGCAATATCATGTACATATTTTGAATAGGTGAGACACTAGTCTAAACAAAAATGTATTGTTGCAAATAATAAACATTTGAATACCGTTTTTAAACTCGAAGGCATTTTTTTTGCAATATCCAAGATGATGGCTTGTACATATGTTTCTCCCTTTACAAATGGACACTTGCCAACGACGAGACCTTTACAAGTATCTTCGCTGACAATGGGAACTGAAGCCCCATTTAGTGCAGCCTTAAGACAAGTTGAAAGGGAAGCAATGTTTTCCACTGTTGAATACAAAAAATATTCTCTTTCATTGATAAACAGAACCATCAAGCTTTACGTTCCATACTCACTACTTTCAAATATAAAATCCGAGACAATAAACGACACCTTTCAACGTTACCGTATGATTCAAACATGAATTTTGTAAAACATAGACATACATAAGTAAAGTAAGGTGCTTACGTGGTACAAATTCAATAGATATTTTCACAGAACTCTTTGAGGATAGCTCACATGGGACTTTGTCACAGTTGGAATGAGTTATTGAAGTAATTTTAATGAGATCGTTCTTAGTACCTAACAACATAATAAAATGTAACACATACTAGTATTGCCTTTATCTTTTAGTAAATATTGTTTTAAGTATTGTTTTCAAATTACACCTTACCACAATTTCTCACGCCAACTATTCCTTTCGCATTAAGGAGAGGGTGTTTGCTTTCATCGCCGGAAACAGACGCAGCAAAGAATGCTGCGCCAAAAAATAAAACTGTGTATAGAAAATTCATGTCTTTATTTATAAAGGTAAAATCGAAGCTCGTTTTCTTACTAATCTTCCTTGAATCTCGACACGGAGTATTTATAGGAATTATAATATGATTATGTGAGTGCATGTGACCATTAAAGCGAACAATAGTGTGTGTTATAAGGTGAATGAATTAAAACTTTATTTATGATTCGTGACAAAACAGAATTCCAACGCTTTTGTCCTGCATGAAACTTTTCATTGTACTGCTATAAAAGATTAATTGTTTCTATTTTGCACATGCAGTACTACACATGTCCAAATTCTTTTAGTTAAAATTCCAAAGCTTATAAAGAAAGCAAAATTAAATGACGAAAAAATTTATGACCTTTTGAAGTTTACCTTATAGGCAATTTTTGATAATTCCGTAAACGTATACGACGCCGTGCCTATAGCCACTAAAATCACTGCATAATAGTCATTGTTGAGCTTTAAAATATGTTGAATATTTTTTAAAGTACTTACTTTTATTAAACTAGGTTCAAATTATGTGTTAAAAACACTGGGAGCTATTTAAACTGTGATCGTTAATTTTTTAATAATACTTTTGTTTTTAATTGACTGGAATTTTAGGTGAGTTAAAGCTCATCGCTCGAATATAATAGAATATAAAAACTAGTAAATGCGTTAAAACACAAAAACATTAAATTGAATTTTAAAATAGCAATTGAAGCAAAGCCATATTTGAATTTGGTGAATGTTCTTAGATAAATTTATCGCTTTGATGCACTCGTAATAATATTTACAACAATTTTTAACAGCAGAAAGATTATACTAAAATAGGTGATGCGCAATTTACTCATTTGTTAATAAAAATTTTCTTGGTACCATTTTTAATAAGACAAAATACGATTCATTATTTTGATACCCGTTTAAAACGACTGTGACGGTCGGATGCAACCATAGTGATTGCATCCGCCGTCAACAATTCAAACACTCTCCCGCTTCACTCGCAGTCGTGGTTTGATTTGCTGATTGACTCGCTACTGGGTCAACCAGCAAATCAAGTCATGACATGACACCTCTCAACTC